>QKMV01000418.1:0-23243 GCA_003287335.1 Lednia tumana
TGCTGGAATGGAAATAAAGTTACAATAAAAAAACAGACAAAGACGCTTATCTTTTGTAAAATATTTTGTAGTTATTTATAGAATGTATGTAGGTAGCTTAATAATAAATTGAACCTATATCGAAATGAAGCATGACTGACCTTAACGTCACAATTGCGGAAATTTAAACCTTATTGCAGCTATTTTCATGTAATCCATGTAGATATTATAGTCTGCCTCATCCCTTACTAGAAGTCAAATTACTATTGCTAGCAATTAATATGCATAGCAATATTGTATATTCTGCTACTTTGGTAGCTAGCTCATAGTATCGTGTACTGGACATGATAGGATTCTAATCCAAAATAATCCCTTCATCCTATACTATAGCACTACTGTATAACGATGGGTCGCTATCCTTTTATCATATACAGATTGCATCTTGCTCGATACTTCTCATTAGCATTGACTTTGGATCAGGGGTTTCGTGCTACGATGCACCCATGAATTGCACTTGCACTTAAGTAATGCAGTGGGTGTTGCTATGAAATGGGCGTCAGTGCAGAACATGCATTTGCTGCATGTGATATAAATATAGTGCTAAAATGCAAGCGTGCTGCAAGCGCAAGCTATGTTTAGATTGATAACCAAGTGCTCTAAAACTTTGTGTGTTCTTTAACTTAGTGTTAATACCTACGGACATTTTGCACGATGAGCATAAACAATGCATTGAGGTTTGGAACAGCAAGTGATCGGAAATACGACTGATAAACTCGAATCAAGTCATAATCATAAATATTTATTCTTGTTTCCGTAATATAACATGGGTCAAGTTATACACTAACAAGCTTAAGACCGAGAATTTGAAATTAACTGGCACGCCAGGCCTGTCGATTTCTCTTCTACTTCTTCCTATTCATTTTGAATTTCCTCTTCTTTCTTCGTTTCGAAACAAGTTATATAAAAAATTATTAACTATACGATGCTTTAGACTCTTGTCTATATCCTAACTTGAGCACTAGTTTAAATAAAAAATAAGTACAAACTGGATTTGAATGCTAAGAAGCCCACTCAAGCTTTCCCAGCGTTTCGTTAACCATGCTATTCACTTCTTCAGGGATAAAACGCCACTAACACAAATCACCGACAATTCCTCAAAAGGACACACAAAAGAATGTTCTTTTGTCGCATGGTCGGTTTTTTCTCTCAGAAAATGTTGCCCCTGAAGTGAAAAGCATGATAAACACAACGTTGGGAAAGCTGTAGTGAATTTTTGGCATTCAAACCCAGTTTTTCATCCAGTTTTCTAAACTGCACGCTTTGTACAAACAAACTGTACAAAGATCATAGCGGAACATGTTATGTTGCATTTTGATTAGCTCCCAATTTTTTAACGTAAAAATTTTCCTTTCAAAACTGTGCCACCTGCTTCTGGATTGGCAGAGAAACCTGGTCAGCGAAAAAGTTCTGAAGAAGCCTTTTTTAAGATCAAACTTCGTCTCTAACCTTAAATTGAGTAGTTTCTCTGAGGGCAGTTTTGGACAACTTTGGGACACAATCTTTTAAGAAAGTGTGTGTAATACATTTTACTTCGGCTTCTCCGGGGCTGGAAATCTATCGCTTTGTGACATCTTGAATGGTTTGGTCAGAAACAGAAAGGTAAATAACTGTGCTTTGGGGTAAGGATCTAAAACGAACTTACAGTCTTGTAAGTGAAAAGTAGCCATATTGAGAATAGTATTTCAAATCAAATGTGAGTGTTTTAAAATTTTCAGTTGTGTACATTTCGAAATGAAAAGGATTACCAGCGTAGCCATTTTCCGGCCAAAGAAAGGGGCTGTATTAATATGTCAAAACGTTTTCCAAACAACCTAGTGGTCACCATAGTGACAATCAATCAGTCTCTTTTGTTTCCAATTTGTTCGGAGCATAAAATAGTTAGGAAGAAGTTTGTACAATATCATAAATAGCGCAAACCTGTAGAGCTTTAACAAAAGACTATAAATTCCGCAAAAATATCTGTCGCGTCTAGAGCGATAAAAAATAATGACCCAACAAAAAAAAACTCTGTCCAAAACTGCTCAGGAATTCAAGTGCACGTCTTGACGCTTTCACAGAGAGTGTGTCATCCCTATAGTATTGATCTTGTCGAGAAAAATATCACCTCTTTCTCACAAATCTGGCTTGACGGTGAATCAGAATAATATGTTCATGTTCGCTGCATATTTCATGCGTTGTTTTGTGTGTTGCAGGTAAATGGGAAATGGAGCTTGCCGGGTTTTGTCTGTGACTTCTACATCGCCATGGATGTCACCTGCAGCACATCGTCCATCTTTAACCTGGTCGCCATCAGTATAGACAGGTAAAGGATCGGAAGGCAGGCAGACAGTTTGAGCATTTACCTCTGAAGCATAGACAAGTAAAGCATTAACGGGTAACGCATCGACAGTTAAAGCGTGGGCAAATAAAGCATAGACGGGTAAGGCATATGCCGGTGAAGCATAGACAGGCAAAGCATAGACAAGTAAAGCAAAGCCGAGTTAATAACAAACAAGTACAGTGTAGGTAGATAGAGCTTATAGTTGTGGAGAAAAGAAAGATAAAGCATGTACAGATATAAAATATACAGATAAAATAGACACAGGTAAACCACAGGTGGATCAAGCGTTTATAAGTCAACCGTAAAGCACAGGCGGATCAAGCATATATAAGTCAACCGTAAAGCATAAGTGGCGACAGATAGCCTGGCGAAGCAGAGACAGCTAAAGCATAGACAAATGCATAATATACAGATAAATCAGAGGAGACAAATTAAGCATATACCTACAGGAGAAGCATAGATAGCTAAAGCAAACAGTTAACACATAGAGATGGGTAAATCATTTAACGGCAATCACATGGACAGCCAATCACACGCATGGAATTTTTTTTTTCTGGAGTTTTCACTTAACTCAAGGTTATTGTTAGTTGTTAAACTAGCCCTAAACCAAAAATAAAGACTATAACTCCATGATTAAAACCACAGCCAACCTATATCACATATTTTTTGTAACACAAAAAAAATACAAAAAAACTACAGTAAATATGTGATATCAGTTGGCTATGGTTATACAAATCAATCGTTCGCCAAATCTAGCATTGAATTACACCGATTTTTGCCGCAAATTTGCTTCAAGATAGTCATAATTGCGATTTCGGGCCCTGCGCCCAAATAACATTCTACACCCTCTGATTTGGTGGATAGTCCCGGGAGGATACTTCTAGTTCGGGAAATATTACATCCAGTATATTGCTGTAAAAATATTACAATATTACATATCACATAGCCTTAGTTCTGAGACGTGCTTGCGTACCTATACGATGAATGCTTTCGCGAGTAAAGGCCATATAAATGTTGAATGTAAAGAGTGTTTTAAATTGTGTATGACTCTTGATGTTTATAAAGTGTCACTGCAGACATTTGTACAACAAAACGTGTGCGTGACGGTGACAACTTGAAAGTGTCAAAAAATTGGATGTCCTTCAGAGAGACAGTCGACGGGAGAGATTTGCAAAAAAACGATTTTTTGTTATTCTGTTTTGTTTTTTGTTCAGACAACGGACAACGGATTTGAAATGGTTGGCGTTTGAAGAATAATGGTGACGTAACAAAAATTTCTAGATCCGCGCGAAAATTATAACAGCTTCTCAAACGTATTACTTTTTGAATGGTACCTGGCATAAAGTAGCATAGCATATGCAAAATAAGACATCGCCAGTAAATTCGTGGAGCAATTTTACTAAAACAACCAGGCCCACAAAAAAGATAGCCCTCATAAATTAGCCAAGATTACGGTGTAAACGTGTAGAACGGATTTAGATAGCAGATTCGCAGGGGGTGCATAAAAAAGTCACCACACACTTTTCTGAAGTTTTTTTGCCCTTTCGTTTCCCTTTCAGTGAAAGATTAAGAAATTTATGCGTTGGGTTCAGGGATACGCGATAGATCTTACGGGAAACGCTGGTTGTTCACCTTTACGGTATCTAGTTACGCAATTTAGGTATTGGTTAAATAAAATTCCCCTGCTTGCACACTATGAGGTCCTGAAATAATATTATCATTATACCCATAACATACATAGCATTTTGAATAATGCATACTATCTATTGTCAAAATTGTATAATATGGCAACAGTCTGATAACAGTATGCAAGAGGCAGGCAAATCCAATTTGCGTATTGGGTGTTTTAAATTCTGTGCATTGCATGTCCCAATGCTGATTCTGAAAGAATATAAGTGATACATTTATCATTTTAATATTTGCCAATATTTTCTTTTCATCAGTTGATAGCAAAAGTTGGTTTTCTACTGAAAGGTTTAGATGTTTCAAACGATAAGATCAGATATCTTTCTTCCTACGGCTTTGCTCCACAATGAACGAGTGGACCAAGAAATGTTGCCTTTGCCGTTTTAAGAAGAAGATAAACTATTGGAACAAACTCACACAACTCGCGAAGTTCCCAATGAAGCAGAACGTGAAATTATCAATTCGTTTCGACCCTCTTTTGAAAAGCTGACGACTTTCTAACCGCCATTATCGCCTCGATTCATGTAACTTTGGGCAAAACCAGTAAAAGTTAGTTTCCATGAAGCAGTTTCTCTACTTCTGAAGCTCTGTTAACGCAGATAAGCGTGGGATGGTGAGAGAAATCGCTGTTCCAAACGGTTGACCAAGCTTCGGTCTTTATTCGTATGATCATGTGAGATGCTGCTTATTTGTTTTCTCGCAAAAGAGAACTCTTTTCAAATAAAACGTCTTTCGCAACATGTCAAAAGAATCGTGAGGTGAGCGAACACGCAATAAAGGATTTCATGAATCATTCATTTATAACAATCTTTACCATAATAAGAACGGAAGACACGAACATATCCTACTGTTGCATCAAGTAGAAATTGCTGGTACCTTTTATAGTATTGGTATTATTCTTTTCTCCATAACACTCCACAATCTTCAAAGCCCTTTTTTAATGGTCTGTATTATTTCTCTTTGATATACGATGTCACATAATATAAGAAGATCCCCTTCGTCAGAATTCGTTTAAAGAGACAGGATTTGGATTTTGCTGTACCGATTTGAGATTAGATCTCGTCAAAATCTGCTGCCGAAATTTTTATACTAAAATAAAACTGTGAGCAATTTATGTTTGGGATTTAGAATTTACACCATCTGAGTTCATTTCTGATCTTATCCATAGTAAGCTTTGAAATCGGATTATGTTTCAATGTGTTCTCTAGCTCGGCGTTTTTCCTATCGTAGCTACAACATATGAAAAGTTTTATAAATATAAAATCTTGAATATCTGTACTCTGAAGTTCAAGCATAAAAAAACTACGGTTAAAAACTTCACTCCGGTAATAAACCACTGCGTATGCTAGCTTTGCCTTATGCCTACCCCCAATACAAAAGCTGGAAGTTTTTAGGTTACACGGGCCTTTATGCATCACTACAAATGCATGTTGCATATCTAACTTTTCCACTTTGAGGAAAAATTTTGAGCGATGGTGGAATGATCTTGCGTATACCAAAGGTTAACACCAGGATTAAATTCGCGCACCATGTCTATAAGCAGCCGCTCCTTTCTGCGACTACAAGTTGTATTTGGGGGGTCCCAGGCTCGATCTTATCCCGCGCGCGTACAGTGACGAAATACAGCACCTACGAATCTGCATCTACACAGCCATGTTTTGACCATTTATGCTTAAAAATTCACTGTGGGAACTAGGAATTTTTTTAATATATCTCGCAATATTTGCGTAAAAGTAGGATAATTCGGCAAATCATCATTTCCAGTCGAAAGTCTGTATGCTAGAAGACGCCTGATTTTTTTAGATGTGAGTTGTGTGTCTCTTGCCAGCCACAACTGTGTGTGTTTATAACTACTAACCCTTCCCTGAAAACAATACTTAAAAATTTGGAATTTTCTAAAATGGTTTTTGCAGTACTAGTTTTCAACACACAAAGAAAATGTAAAGGTTGGAAAGAGACAAGCTTCCTGCAACTAAAACAAACAGAAATGGCCCGTGAACCGACAAGTATTGCTTAGCTTGGCCTAGATTGGTAGACGAGAGTTGTGGTAAGGAACACTGAAAAGATTATTAGAAATTAAAATGTGTTGAATGCATCCGTGGTCAAAATAGTATTTTTTATAAACATTTTTTGGCAAATTAACTTATTTTTATGTTATTTCTTTCATTCTTTCTTCGTCCTTACAATTATTACAGGTTTTAGCTCAAAATTGTCCCTTCAAAATTATTAAAAAGACATACAAATAAATGTACGTTCCTATGAGTTAAAAAGATCGCATGAGATGATTTTCTTGTGCGCTATTCAGTTTAAGGCAAGGGATGCAAGATTAGTTTCTAAAACGGAGGGTGATTCCGCACTAATTACTTTGATGAGAAATATCTTAAGAGGCGGCTATGGAAATTTGAATTAGGTAGTGACGGAAAGTTGTAACGAAGAGGTGACAAAAAGTTGAGAGCTTGTTGAATTTCACAGCAAACTTGATAATTATATTATGTCAGAGCATGCCAGAGACCATTTTTCTGACAGAGATCCACAAGATGGTTCACATGACCATCCATAGAAAATCCATGCACGCAAATGGTGCATGTATGCATGTGAGCATATTGCTATGAAGATTTTAGGATTTATTGTGCAGGTAGGTAGATGGGTTGGGGAGGCAATTTGGTATTAGGCAACACAGTTCTGTGCTCGAGTCAGCGACCAAGTCATTACGGCTAGAACACCCGAGTCCTGTCAAATAAACATTGATTTCAACAAAGTTAAACCAAATCACCTCTTGAAAGGCAGAAATTCAGTGCACCCCTAACTAAAGCAAAAACTATGCACCTATCCACATTATTGTATCACAGTTGACCACATATGCGCCCTAAACCGTCCACATGAACTCTGCGAAGCTGAAAAATCACTTATGCATTGGAAATCGGACTATTTTAGTAGATCGAACTAGGGTGCTGGCAATTTAGATGAGCGTACAGGTGAGAACAAGGATTTTATGTTGGCGCAATGGGGCTTGTTAAAATTGCAGGTACATCGCAGTGACGCAGCCCATAAAGTACGCAAAGCACAAGAACGGGCGCCGAGTGTGGTTGACCATAGTGCTGGTCTGGGGCATTTCGGTGGCGATCGGCAGCCCCATCGTGCTTGGACTGAACAACACTCCCGATAGACTGCCCGACCTCTGTCTGTTCTACAACAGCGACTTCATTATTTACTCGTCCTTGTCATCGTTCTACATCCCATGCATCATGATGGTCTTCCTCTACTACAATATATTCAAGGTGAGTGGATATGGGAATTGAAAATTAAAACTGTAGGAAGTGTAGCTGGGAACCGAACGGTTTAGCATGTTGGTTACGCCGGTTCTCGTGGGATTACCGAAGCTTAGAAAAATTGTGATGGAACAAAGTTTGGATGGGTGGCCATTCATATCAAGGTGTATTTCTATTCGGAAGAAAGTTTGGAGAGTTTGTAGCTAGTGCAGCAGCTTCACTGCGCGCATCAACCTCTCGGCAGCACGGATTAGTGACAAAATCCCATGCTGTTCGAGTTGTACTGTCCTTCGGAAGGGACGTTAAGCGGTGGTTCCCTTGGTGCTTGTCGACAGGAGTAGGCTACGTGGAGGTACCGGGTTTCCCCTCTTCCCTGTTAGGTTCACCATCATCATCACTCTATCACTCATCGACGCCAATAGACCAGTGCCACAGGGCCAGTTGTCAAGACGGTGCGTTGTTTAACACCGACGCCAATAGACCAGTGCCACAGGGCCAGTTGTCAATACGGTGCGTTGTTAAAACATTATCACAATGATTCTAGCCGGGCCTAGATCCACAATGCGAGGTTTCTTGAAAATCCCTGCGTCATGAAGGTTACATTGGTTTTAAAGGGTACAGCCATAGTTTCTAGATCCAGCCCCTGGTACATAGAATGTTGAAGATTCTTATACTTACTCTTGATTGTCGCCTCTTTATTTGGTGACGTTTTCGACTCGCATGCACCAGTGCACACTGAGTGCACTCTGAGTGTATTCTGGGAGAGAAGACGCGAATATTTTTGGGAAGATCACAAGAAGCTCACAAGCCTTGCGGCTTGTCGGGAGGAGTCAGGAATGGTAAGGGAGCGGGTAAGGTAAAGGCCGCGCAAAAAACTAGCAGATTTTTAGTATTATCCACCGAGAGGGTTTGTGATACCAAAATTTTAAAAACTGGCAGTTTGTTAAGACAAACATGGCGAACGAAAGCTACATTTTAGAACGATAATTAGCTCTTTTGTGAGTAATTTTTCAAACAATTAGGTATAACGAAGTAAATCGCAGTGAGGAAAGTGTAAAACAAAACTTGTGCGTCCCACGCCAACATTTTAATACCCTCAGTATTTACCTGGAATGTCTGTGGGAAATCACGTATAATACCACAACCAGGATAGCCGGCCACCAAGATTGATCCAGGGGTCTGCCGATCTCTCTCTCTCTCTCTCTCTCTCTCTCTCTCTCTCTCTCTCTTTCTCTCTCTCTCTCTCTCTCTCTCTTTCTCTCTTTCTCTCTTTCTCTCTTTCTCTCTTTCTTTCTCTCTCTGTACACACGGGTCACGTGAGAAAGAACGTCATGAGTAAGTTGACATTCATCGTGAGCAAAACTAGCATATCAGTAATCAAAACTGAATTACCTGAATTAAAAACCTGCATTTGATGGTACGTAGTACGATGTTCTATAGTAAATCATTCCAAGATTAGAGCGCAGTGTTCACACAGCTGATAACAGTGGATGAAATAAGAAGCCAGCTTCCTTTACGATTTTGAAAATTTGGTAAACGTATTTTCCTCACTATAATTAGTATGTTAAAATCCACTGTTAGTGGAGTGAACATATTGTGCCCAGGGGTGTATTTTCCGTTTAGCAAACTTTATTGAGTTCAGGCTTCGTACAATATTGACAATCTAGGGACAAAAGGGTAGACTCCGTCAAAACCCTACGTAGATGCATACAAATTTATAAAATATACGCCTCTAATTACCTAATATTTTTGTGAGTAATATTACAGCATAACATATTAGATTATCTTTCAATTGTGACAAGTCTGCCCCTGTGCTGGAAGCTTGCAGGCGTTTCATGTCGCTATCTATAAGACATTGCATCTTTACTCCTTTACGGTGTTCCCGTAATTAATTTACGTAAGCAACAAGAATTAATTAGTTAAGTCTCTAGAACAACGAGTCGCTTCTTGGCTTGCCCCAATTTTCGACTTGACAATGTCGACGGCGTGAAGATGATTAACATGTCCGAGAACATTAATTAATGGCTCAGTGAAGTACGATTGGTTGGCTTGGGCGGACTGACTCCCTTTGTCAGTTGAGGTTAGCTATTGGTTCGACAAGAACGTGATTCAAAATTGACATCAAAGAATATTGTAAGCTGCAGTCTATTATTGTAATTCGAATTGCACTAAAGCTTTTCCTCTTTGTGAGTTTTGCATGACAAAGGGTTCCATGTAATTTTCACCAAAGAATCAAACTTTACTCATACATAAAAAAATCTTGTCAATTAGTTAATTAAAATGTCGCTATTCTTTTAAATCAGTTGTAATTTTTATTAAAATATCAATAATTAACAAAAGCTTCGAAGTAAAAATTTAAACAATTCTACCCACGTCATAATTTAACAAGATACTCAAAAATGTGCCTATGGCTGAAAATTACAGTACTTCTTCCAATATTGGATTATAAGTATCGACAGGGACATTCTTTGTCTCTTCCTGGCCGATTTCCTTTGAGTTCTCGCCGTTCCCAAATCCAGTCTCAGTGTTACTTACCCTTGCACTCCAAAACTTTTGCAGCCAGCCAAGACGGAATCTCTTCTGCATTTTGTCGCTGGACTCACCTTCGTCCTCGTTGCAGGTATCCAAAGTGTCCTTGGCCTTCTTGCCACGTACCCCAATCTTGATCTTCGACCACGAAAACAGTTTCCTCGACTTATGAGTCATTGGCGGCAGCCCTTCCAGATCCAACCCTTCGATCGTTGTAACCTCGCAGTACTCGTGCTCTTGAGTTGTCTTTTCTGGTTCGTTCTCTTCAAAGCTCTTAGTCTCCGGCATTGTAGTCATTCTTCGCGAACCTCCGTAAGCCGACCCTAAATAAATTTTGTTCTTGAAGACGTCCCATTTGGAGAGTTTTGGCAGATTTTCAACGTCTAAAACCTTGCATTCCACCTTGGACCCCGTGTTTGCGGGCAATGTACAAGACCTCGAGAAGAAGTGGTTGCTTGGACGGGCTAGAGATGCCGTTTTGGGGCGGCTGGGATCGGCGCCCAAACTCTGCGCTTGGGCAAAGTTATCGGTATTCGGTTTTTCATTTGCTGCTTCAAGTGATTGGCCGAGAACAGAGATGTTGCTGGCAACTTTCTCCGAGTTTCCAGGAATTGATGTTGATGCTAGATCGGATACACCATCCTGAAGACTTTCTTCCGTTGTCATCGCGCCCTGCAAACGTGTGTTATGTCAGCGAAAAGATTCGAATTTGAACATCGTTTTAACGTAACACTGTGGGAAAACTTACTGTGTGTAGCAATATCCGTTTAAATTTGATTCTCAGTCGAAAACCGTTGATATTTTACGTTGAATATCTAACAGCAATTCCAAACTAGCCATAAAAAACAATTGTTGTCGTTAAAAAAAAAGAAATGAAGAGCAAAAATGTATTGTCAAGTAGACCATTTAATTAATTGCCATTCCAGAGTCAATAAGGACGATAAAAATATGTTTAGCAATGCATTTCTTATGGGGATACGATCGTATTTACGCGTCGCGCTGGTATTACAACCTTTCTTAACCTTCAGTTAAGAGGTTATCCGCAGTATAAAAATAACTTCCATGCATGTGCTTGGTTGTTGTCATGGCGCTATCAATTTAATCGTAGGAATGGAGTTTAACTCAGAGTTAAGCAAGCTTGTAAGACTGTAAAATTTTACGGTTTATTTTGCAACATGTCATTTAACTGACTTTGGAAACTGAGTGTCTGCACATGATGTTTGTTCAAGCATAGTATTGGTTTCCGATCTTCACAAACCAATAGACTTGGTAAACACACAAGCACCGGCTCGTTTGAATTGTTTCCATCTCTCTCTAACATCCAGCCAGATTTCTTCTCGTCTTAATTCCCATTGGGTGTTAGGATTTAGGACAAAATTTTACTCTTAAGCTTGAGTAATGAGATGACGAGCGTGGTTTATTCTTTTGTAAAGATGGCTTTTCATACGACTTTCCAGCTGGGTTAATGAATTGAGCCTCTACTAACATTTTTAACAACCCGAATACAAAAGATCAGCCCTTGATGAGGCCAGAAAATCCCCGTTGCGGATTTTCATTTCCCCGAAAGATAAAACACCGTCATTAGTTTCTATCAAGTATTCAACTCAAAATTCACTATCTTAATTTATTTTACTTCGAGTGCCGTCCCGCAACACTTTGATGGATACCATTTTGAACCACGATGTTTTTTATCAATGCCAATAAAACGCTGCTGGCACTCACTCTTTATCTTAGTCCCAACACATATTTCCAGCTTATCAAATCCATCTCTGGACTCTCATTTTATTTTTCAAACGCAAAGAAAAATGGTCCAATCCACGTTAGGCACGAGAATGAATTCACGAGGCGGTCGAGATCAGTCCCCGTCGGCCGGTGTTCGCCTCCCCATCGATCATCAGCCTCCTATCGACGGCGACCATCTTCCGACCACATTGTTCTACAAATCGAGCCGCCACTGCACCAGCATATTGATCGGCTCGCATTTATCTGTCCTCTCGGAGAGCTCAGAATTAGACGTTCCCCGGTGGATCGACTGTAAAATACGAACTGCCAGAGTTTAAATCTTACATATCCACTTTCGGATGACTTTTTCAGACGTTTCATCATTTCGCTGTTATAACCTATTAAATAAAAAATAAAATGGTTCTTCAGGTTGAGAATTTAGTACATTTCGTACTTGTCACAAAACCAGCCGCTGGTAACTATTTTTTATGTACGGTTTATTTGCTCTAAGGTTAATAGCCTACTGATTCAACTAGAAATTTTAGGAAACACCCCCACAGATTGGAATACACACACTGTAGTAATTCACGTAGGAATGAATAGATATCAGCATGGTTTATAAATTGCCATTTAGATACGTTGACCACACAAGCTTCCGAGTCTTGGAAGTCGTCGGAAGGGGTCGGAAATAAGGGCTGGAAAGGAGATGGCATTCCTCGCTTTAAGTGGAGGGTCTCGACCGCAAAATTTGGCCATGGGAAATCACGGAAAACCACTCTAAGATAGCCGATCCTCCTAGAAGTGAGTCTAGAATCTGCCGAATACAACGTACCTCCGTTTCGTTTTACCACTTATTCAAAATCATAACCTAATCTCAACCCCGATTTTCTACGGTGGCGTGGAATCAATACCAAAATAACCATAATCACACATTTGTACCTACAATATGGATAGGTACACAATACATGACACACAAGGTTCAATAGTTTTAACTTTTATGCAATTATTCTTCCTGACTGTTTCACGTCCTATTCGGCTCTATCAAGCCTTTTCCTTAAAGGGGCTGTTACCCTCGAAAATAATTTTTCATGTTGACTTGAATGCTTCGTGGTAGTGTTACACGACCTTTCTAAAAACGTAGTGGAAATTCTATGAATGTTTACAAATTATTAAAGATTTCGTTCAACGCGCGCCGCGACTCAATCGATTCGAAAATAGTACATGAATATGCGTAAAATGACACAATTATTAACTCGGTAAATACTTTGACTGGCGCTTAAATAAACTACCATTTAGGGAGCCAATTTAATTTAGAGAGTAGGAAAGGTGAAAGAATATTGCATCATTTCCCGGGGTATTTTTTAACCATACATACTTGTAGGTGCTCAGAGTCGATGCTCAGGTGCTCAGAGTCAGGTGCTCAGAGTCAGTGTCGAGAGATAAAATATTTTGACGTGCGCACCCCAGCTGAAAATTTGCATATTTGACCATTTTCCCTCCGGCTTGTGTGGGAGCAAATTTTTTTCTTTGTGTCTCTGAATTCCTAGTTTATAACGACCATTTATACGTGATGCTTTTTTAGTTGATGTGGCTACATCCCATTTCATTGCATTCTATTCCCAACTTGAGTTGTTCATGAAAGAGTATTTACCAAAGGCGGGACTAACTTCTACAGAGACCCAACGATATGGCATGTTGGATACACCGGTTCTCGTGAGATCACCAAAGCTAAGCCACATTACGAAGGTGGGATAAGTGGCCACTCTTAACAAGGTCCATTTCTGTTCGAAAGAGAGGTTGGAAGTTTTGAAGCAGTGCAGCAGATTAATCCCCCTCTTAACAGCACGGATTAGTGGAGGAATCCTATGATTTTCGAGTTGTACCGTCCTTCGGAAGGGACGTTAAGCGGTGGTCCCCTTGGTGATTTTCGACAGGAGTATGGCTACGGCCAGCACTGGATTTCCCCTCTACCCTGTAATGTTCATCATCACCCTCATTATCACCCTATCATTCACCAACGCTAAGAGACCAGTGCCACAGGGCCAGTCGTCAATACAGTGCGTCGTTAAACACCACATAATCAATCAATCAACCTACCATAGAGTTGCCATTAATCGTATTCCCTGTTTCTCCAGGCGCTCCGCAATCGAGCGCGCAAACAGCGAGCGGCGAGGAAGCCGCACCTGTCGGAGATCAAACCCGGGTCTGTGATCGAGAACTTGGCGACCACCCGACGTCTGGCGGAAACCACCCTCGGGCCCGTGCTGGTGGCGCCGGCGACGACCACCCTGGACGAAGAACGGCCCACGAACACGGGCAGCGGCAGTCAGGTAAACCACCCGATCAGAGGTGGACCGCCTTGCATCGGCCTCCACCATTCCTCGAGTGTGCCTGGCTTACACTAGATGTATTTCGCAAACGCTTTTCATCCTAGAGTTTCCAATCTTGCACAAACCTTCAAGACAAATGGACGATTAGAAAGCAGGCATCTCAGAGTCAATCAATGGAGTGGGATCAATGCTTTTCTTAAGACATTAAAACACCCTCAGTGTTTTTAAAAAAACTGTTAATAACTGGGTCGGCAACCCTCTGGCATGGCAACCCTCAGTGTTGATTGCCTCTGGATGCTAGGCAGGGTATGGTGTACCTAATTCGTTAGCGTAAGTTATTAGTTATATCGTGTACCTTCTTGACTATGAAATTAATGACAAAATAACGTACTTCGTCGTCATATTAAATTTTGAGTACTTTGTATCCCCTTGTGGATGTGCTATAATTCCGGTCCCGACATCTTTGACCTTTTTATAATGTAACCTTCATGCTTCGCTATGACCCTGTTCCCATCGACTCACAGTGAATTCAACTTCATCCTCCTTGCCCGTGTGAGGTGTATCACTACACAAAAAGTAAAACAGGTTCAAAGTCAAGAATATTAATATCACTTCAAATATACCTGTCTATTCGAGGACTCGAACCACAGACCGCTTGCTTACATGGCAATTGCTTTACCAACTGAGCTAAGCAGAGTACGCTATTGCGGAAGTGAATGTAATAATTATGAGTGGTAGATCTCACAAGGAGAGCCTTGAGAAGGCAGGTATTTTTGAAGTGATATTAATATTCTTCGCGTTAGTACTAGCCGTGAAAATGGCTTTAAATTTGTAATCCTTAGCAGGTTCAAAGGCAAAGGGGAGAAAGTTTTAAGCATGTTAGTAGTACAGTTTGGCGTTTCTCTTACCTCGTCGTGACCAGCCCGGGCACAGACAGCCGTAGAAACTTTAAATGGGCTGAAACCCGTAAAACCAACAAAATTACCTTTAAACGGGGCTTTTTTCGACCCTGTGACCCTGGGATTAATTTTGGCCCAAAATCTATTGGGGATCGGATAAAATATGCGTTCCTCTTTTCTGCGTATGCGAACAAATTGGCTCTTTAAATATAGGAAGTTTATTTTAGCCACGTCCAATGATTACTGCAGCCTGAAGGAAAATTCGCATTTTGGGTGCGCATTCCTGTGCTAGTCTCGCCCGCTCACGCCGTCTGAAAAATACAATCATTTTTTTTAAATTCTGGAAATTCCAGAATATTTTTAGGTATGGTATTTGTAGGCTTTGACGCACTCAAGTCTACTTGAAAATGTAAGGTTAGAATGTTACAGCCCCTTTAAGCAGTCGGAGTAATCAATTACAGCTGATTGCTGAATACTGACCAGCATCCCGGGCCTTTTTGGGCCAGTTCACCTCTGAATAGGAGCCCCTTTCAGGCCTGACGGAGCCTCGAATTTGGGAGCCACTTAAAAAATACAAAATGACGATTTACGGTAACTTTACGAGAGAATCAAACAACATTTGGGACGGATTCAAGTTTTACGAGTCCCGTTACAGGAATCAAAAAATTGGAATCGCGGAGCACGAAAAAATACAACCTTACCATAAAAAGCGGCACATACCTACGGTCTGTGTCAAAGTTACTACTATACTAGTTGCCGTGTAGTCTAGTCACATCTTGTCCTAATACAGACCAATTTTATGAACGGCTGATTCGCTAAAGATATCTCAGCAGTTTTGCTTCTTACCTGCTGTGTTTTGAGGCACAAAAATTTTGTTTAAAATTCAAGTCAGATTGTAGATATTATGTTTGTCGGACGTTCATCTCTGAAAATCGAAATGAGATCTCTGAAATCGAAATGAGAGAATATGAGGAAGGTGTCAATAAGTTAAAAGGTGAGTATACAGGACACACGTGGTAACTAGGGTTAAGAAAACAGAACCTACCGGTGTATAATGTGAGTTGTCCCACACAAATCAAACCATTGCTGGACGCTAGAGCCACGTTTCCAGCACGTCATAAACTCGGTGCCTTCCCATAAAAATATCTGTGCACATATTTGCATCCTATTTCATCCTCTCTCCAACTCAACCGACAACAGACAATCTTTGTATCACGCACGAGTCAACCAATTGTAGCGCTTCCATGCTTCTTTTACTAAATTTATGAGCTCTCCTTGCTCGTTTCTTCTCAATATTTGATGCTATATTAATGAATACACCGTTCTTCTTTCTGTATTTATTCCTACATCTTCATTCACTCCTCTTTTCTATCTTTTCCACGTAGTCCATCAGTCGGATGAACAAAACTAGAGACTTCTTAGTCGTCACACCTTGCCTTATCCCCTGGAACCCTGAAAATGTGAGTCTGAAATTCATATAATTCCCAGTGAGATATATTATTACATTATATCATTCTTCTGAGATAATTAAATCTGCTTCTCTCTAGAAGCCGACCGAAAAAAAATGCTTTCTTCCATAAAAAATATTTAATTTAAAAGTTATTTCCAATAGAATTTCAACAATGTAGACGAAAAGAATCACTCAAAATTATTAATAATACATACAAACATTCTCTCTAACATCAGCTGGCAATTCAAAGATAAAATAGCTACCTGCTCTACCAAAGTCTATGAAATTCCTGGAACAGACTCTGACGCAATTTTAAAACCGTGTGCACGATTTTTCAGGAGGAAGAGGAAGATATCGACAAAGACGAGGCGTCACCAGGATCAGAAGACAACTGTCACGTGATCGTGAACAACAAATCAGCTGACTTCATTCTCGCAACGGTAGTCGAAGAGACGGCGTGAGTGCAACATTGTGTCAACCGTCACGACTTGCACGCTTGGCGCCCTCTTTGGCCGGACGGCTGAAACCAAGACAGGGCGCAAAAGAGAGGGTTTCCCAGTCTCCCCCCCCCCCTTCCTCGCCAAGCGTTGGCTATTTGATACATATTTATCAATCATTCCTTTTTCCTAAGATGAAAGCATGCTCTATGGGTTCTATTTACTGTCACAACGCGCAAGATATTGGTGTTGACAAATAACTTTTTTTAAATGCTTTCGGCATAAAAGGTGAAATTTCATGGCATGAACAGCATGAACGGTATAAAAATGGCCTGAATGGCATATAATTTGCATGGAATGTAAGGCATAAACGGTAAACGGTAAAATAAAAAAGTGGCCTTCGGCAATGTTTCTCGTTCAAACTCTGAGCATTGAAAATGGTTAAATTGTTGTTTAAAACTTAAATACGAAAGAAACTTGGGGGGGGTGGGGGGGATCTCTGAATTCTTGGCTCTTGAACTCTTGGCACTAAAAACAATATCCGACAAAGAGCGAGTCAAGCAGGCAAGCCGTGACGACGCCCATGCAACGCCACTCCCCCGCAGGGTCTTATATTATAGGCGTTAGTTTTATTTACAGCGTTGTGGCGAGCCTGGCTTCGCCGGCGGCCGCAGACCCCAACGGCAACAACGACTCGGGCTACGCAGCATCTAACGTGGAGGAGACGGGCATCGTGGTCGTTCAGCCTTCCATTCCGAGCAGCCCGCGGGGCGTCGTCAGGAGCGTGCAGCTGCCCCCAACGCATGAGGGGGACTTGCCCACCACCAAGGTACTATTTTTGATGTGAAGCATCTTAGTGGCAGATGTCAAAGATTGATATGTTACAAAAAGTTGTAACAGAAATGGTGATGAAAAGCTATTTGCAAGGAAAGGGAAGCAGGAAAAATGTGTAACCAGTCCGGGGTACGAAGCCGGGACTTCTCGATTACCAGTCAAGTGCTCTACCACTGAGCCAACTGGGCACACGTACTCCACGCGTCGCCACGTACGGTAAGGGGTCTGTGAGGAGAAGAGGCCAATTGCGACTCGTAGTTTGGAAGAGTTCATCGCAACGCATCTTGCTCTAGGGAATTCGGCTGTATACTTTTCCGGTTTCGCTTCTTTTCATCCTTCGCTTACTGGACAAAGCTTCCATCCAGAAAATCCAAGTTCTCAAAAAGCTATTTGCCATTATTAGCTTTTTGGATTAGTAACAAAGAGTTGTAACAAAAAGCTATTTTAAAAAGCTGAACACATATTAAAATACTTAACAGAGACTTGCAAGATATTTCACGTAAACATCCATCGCCTGTGCCCGGCACACGCATTACTTTGAAATAGGGCCGCATCGTATTACCACTTCACGGTGGACCGCTCTCTACACGCTGAGACATCTACAGTAAATGTTTTGGGCTTCTAAACTTTGGCCAGCCAGACATTTTTAAGGTAATTTTCAACAAAACCACTCAAGTTTGAATTCTGTATAGTAACTTAATTGGAGGGGCGGGAATCGGGAAAGGTAGTGGGTAAGGAGCTGGCCGTGCCCGTTTGATAGAGACGTTATCCCAGCATTTGCGTGGAATGGTTGCGTGAAATCACAGAAAAATACAACGAGGATGTTCAATCCCCATGATCGAACCTGGGAACTCTTGAATGCAAGTCAGATGCGCTAGCGGTATGGCTAACGAGCATGACATTTTTGTTTTCCACAACTAGACAAAGTAAGACTTCTTACTAAAAATAATGTCACGAGCAGATAATAACTTTCGCCAGAGTTCTCGAGGTTTTAACCACTGTCAAATGCATAGAGTAAGCACGGCTTTTGTTGGGTTGACAGATGTAACATTTTTATCGGCTATTTTAAAACCAACTAGAAATTCGAGAGGCACGGCAGCTGTCCGCAGCCAAAGAAAGTAATTATAAGGTTGTTGCTCTCACAAAATTTATCGGATTATGCAGTTTGTTTAATGAAATATCTTTTCAAACGGATTATAACGCAGATTATTTCATTTTGCTCTCTCTGTACTTTTTTACACTACTTTGCGCTTGTCAAAACTGTCAACTATTGTCAGCAGCTACGGTAAGCAGGGTGGGCATCCGCTTACCCAGAAATTATTAAAGGGCGCCAAATCGTATTTTTGTCAAAAATATACAATTTTCAAGATTAACATATTATATTTTAAATCCTGGCACCTGGAGGATGTGAATGAATCTCATTGGGTTTGCGTGGCTGCGTATCGTTGCGTTCTGTATCACAGCTACTAGAATACAGTGGGGAGTGCCTCCTTTCAGAATCACTAGAATTTTGTGAAGAGTAGATTGTAAAATATAAGTTTGGAAATAATTTGAAAATATCGGCACTCCAGATATTTACCAAATACTTTTCATATTTTTTGCTGTTTGTTTGGGGAACGGGGGATGCCATTTGCCTCATATTTCTGTGCCCACCCAAAAAATTGCCTTTACTGATGCCCCTTACATGGCATTGTTTTTTAAATAAATATCTCCCTCTCTCAAAATTATTAGCCTGAAATATTTTTACCATGAATGCAAGTTAATAAAAATCCTTCACAATATTTACAATGAATCATATCCTTAGGTGCGCAAGAACGGAGCAACGCCAGCCAAAGAGGCGGCTGTCGTGATAAAAAACAGTCCGCCAGTGAACAGGCAGTCGGTGAAAGCCGAGGACGAAACTTCCACGAGCCTGATGGGCTCAAAGAAGGAGCGAAAAACAACGACCGGCTCGCGGTTCACTATCTATAAGGTCAACAAAGCGAGCAGAAAGAAAAGAGAGAAGTCTTCCGCAAAGAAAGAACGCAAAGCTACCAAGACGTTGGCTATTGTACTAGGTACGTATCACCGTAAATTGACGAGTGCCAAGAAACAATTTTTTAAAAAGCAATCACAGATTTTCTACGGAGTTCCAAATGTCTACTAAACCAGGAGTTTGAGGGCACAGCCCTCAACTTCCGTCAGCCATTCATCTTGAAATCATATTTAGACAAAATATTTATGTTTAGGGTAAAATTTCAGTCAAGCGACAGAAGCACAGAACTATATTTTTAAAAGAGATCTCTGCCTTTCATTCGAAAGAAAGCTTGGGTGAAATGAGATTTTGCACTTGATTCATTAAATCTGCATCCGTGTTTCATGGATTTATTTTGGCTCACTGGCACCCCATTGCTATTCACTAGGCAAAAATGTTCCTTCTAGAATGCTAGTTATCTCATATTATTGCCAAGTCTCCATTACTATTTTGATTCTTGTAATCTTGTAAGAAAATTTTACCGATGTCTTTACAATGTTTAGGACCCCCAAATGCCCTCCTTACACTGTACAGGCCTACTGCGTGCAAATGAGTGTTTTATTTGGAAGGTGGGTGTACCCCCCCCATCACCCTCCGGAAATGGTTGAATTGCAACTCTTGCACGCGACTGCAACGCAAAAGACGTTGGCTTTGTTTTATGGAGTTATAGATATCACCCCATTTTGTTTATTTTGGGTCGTTATGTTTTAATGTTGGGAAATGAGCGAAGTCTTTTGCAAAGGAAGAATGTAAAGACGCTTATCCAGTGGAGCAATTAAAATGCTATTAAATTTGTAAGGCTCATGTCTTCTGTCTAATTTCAGCACTAGTTTTCAAAAAAAACTGTTAGTAAATGTTTTTAGTTAATAAATAGTTTGTTTGTTAGAAGTTTTCAGCAGTTTAACCCATTTACTAACAGTTTTTTCGAATTAAAATGCTCTTCCGAAACTGAAAGTAATAGACTGGATCATGGATCGTGCAGTCAATATTTCCAGGAAACTTACTGAATTCCCAATCTCCAGGAGTCTTCCTGTTCTGCTGGGTCCCGTTCTTCACGTGCAACATCATGGACGCGATGTGCACCAAACTCTCTGCCGATTGCTCGCCTGGAGTAACGGCATTCATCCTGACCACCTGGCTCGGATACATGAACAGCTTCGTAAACCCCGTCATTTACACGATATTCAACCCCGAGTTCCGGAAAGCGTTCAAGAAGCTGATGTCCGTCGGAACGTAACATCAGCGACGCAGCCAGCAGTAAGCATCTAACGAATAAGTCAATTACACCCAGCGATCTAAGGCGAGAAAACATAATCCGAAATGAACAAAAAATACAAGGTTTTCCAGACCACGATATTTATACTCACCGGTCATGACGAGCATAAAACATTCCCGGTACTTTATACACGGTGACGTTCAAATTGATTATTGATGCTTACTAGGTCTCTACCTATTAATGTAAACAACATATCACATTGTTTTAAAGAAAATGCCATTTTCATATAACTTAATACAGGGTTCAAGTCGTTTCATACTTAAAGTATTAAATTAATAATTCTAGCAATTTACTAATATGATATCATTCCAGTTTCATTCCAGCTCATATTGACCCCATTGTTTCTAAATACCAAACGAGATAGGACCCAAATTTAGCTTTAAAATATATCATAAAGGTACCTATGTATATACTAGATACTGGATAATATTAGTAATGAGTGTAAATATTTGGATGTGAAAACAAAGCAATTCTGTGCCATACTGTGTAGCTAGACTTCACACATGCCTGTTATCGTGGCATATGTGTGATCTAAGTGTACCTACCACATAACAGTGAATAGTGATTATGTGAAATATATTTAATCTTCATGATTTGCTTTAGACCATAATAACATACTGAAAGGCATATCTTACCACTCTTGCCGTAAGTAGTGAAAGTGCATAGAAATCTATTTTTTGTTCCCATATGCCAAATCAAGTTAGAATACAAACCAATGTGACTATGTAATAGGATTAGCTCTTGGCCCACTGTGGCAATATATCTAGCTGAATCGATCTCAAATGCAAGCACTCTTCTAAGAAACTAATAATGTTATTGAAGATGTTTGGAATGTATTAATTTACGAAAACTGTTGGCTAGTTACGGGTACATGGTGGTGATGGAAAAATGAACTAAATATTGTTATTCCTGTTATTCGTCTTGGGTTTTCAACGCACATAAGCAGCCGTCTATTCCTTACGACCAATATAATAAAGGCTTGTCTCTGTGATCCTGAGAGCAGATTGTTAAGTGTATTACATTATCTATATACAGTAGCGTATTATTTTATTTAATGTGAAATTCAAGTGAGCTGTTCGTTTATTTCAATCACTCGGTGTACCCAATTTCCCATGTTTAAAAAAATTGCTGGTGCGTTATTCATTATTCTACAGATTTGATACCGCTGCTTACATTTTCATCAAGAAAACAATGTCATGGACTATTCCTGGAGAGACTAAGGGTTAACCAAATCAAAAAGTATCAACTTCCCTTCATTTTTCTGTGAATTTTGAGCCCCCGTGACATTGATTTTGAGAAATAAAATGTGGAACTGTAATCGACTTGAAACTTTTAATCCTCCCTGATACCAAATTATTTTCAGAACACAGTGGATGTTCTATTCAGGGTAAAAATTAAAATGTATGTTTTAACTCTCGTGTTTTGCAGAAATTGATGGTGAATTGAATTGGCTAAAGACTACACTTTCATAAGCAGCATCTAAAAATTTAAGACAGCTGTACGCCAAGATGAAATGGGAAGTGCATCTTTTCAGATCATGAGTCTGAGACTATGGGAGCTAGTGCGGAACCTGCTCGCTAATCGCTACCCTTTCAGCAGTAACTTGTAAATGAAAGGTAAAAATTCCAAACTGAAGCTTTATTGTGGTGTTTTTATGATATGGTGTTTAACGATGCACCTACTCTTCACCCTGTGTATAGGGCTTTTTGATGATTAACCTCACAGGGAAGAGGGGAAACTTCACGCTGGCATGTGACCTACTCCTGTCAAACAGTACCAAGGGGATCACTGCTAACATCCCTTCCAAAGGACAGAACAACTCGAAGCGCAGGATTATTTCACTTATCCGTGCTGTCAAGAGATTGATTGCAAGGGGAGTGTAGCTGCTGTACTAGCTTCAAACCCTCCAACCTCTCTCCGAAACAGGACGACCGGTGTATGCACCTTGCTAAACCATTCACTATGTAGTTTTTTTCTTTTACTTTATAACACAATTTTTTAATCTTTTTAAAATAACTATTGAACTAAATAGACCACATTCAAAAAGTCATTCCAGAGACAATTAAAATCATGTGTGTAATGCTTCTTTATGGGGCTACATTTTAAAAATTCCTTATTGACTCTGGATAAAGCCTTTTTGAATGTTGTCTATTTTACAAAAAACATATATACAAACATACACAAACATATATTTTTTATGATTCGAGATGTGTGCAAGGGGTTAACTTTTTGCCGGATACCTGTCCATGACTGAATTGACGTCTACGTCGATGAAAGTCACTTTCAGGCACAAGGAGTTTGACACGTATGAAGAAGCTGGAGCAGCACTTCAAGGTTTCTCTTAACTGAGTTGGATCAACAGTTGCAATGATATAGTTTGGTCGAAACTCATTTCCAGCAAGGTATCTGGCTGCACTGTCTGATGGACTCTCATATAT
>QKMV01000419.1:0-23199 GCA_003287335.1 Lednia tumana
GGGGGGGGGGGGGGGGGGGGGGGGGGAAGAAAAAATAATGGGGTCCCACCGAGGCTCGTGTTTTTGAGACAGTTGGAAAAATGGTTATGTGGTGACAGGGGGCCATAGCTCGTCAAAAAATGCCACCTTGAGCGGCAGTCTGCTGGCATTGCTAGATTCTGATTTAATTGATATTTGATTTCAGTGACGGTTCAATCAATTAAATCATTAAGGATCGGCTCTGACAATATCCGGTTCATTTACTAGTTTCCGAATGGCAACAGCCTATTAAAGCTGTCATACTAGACATTTTGTAACCATCCATATAATATTCATATCAAAATGACATGTGCTACTTTTCATCCCCCAGGGAGCCAAATACGAAACTCCAAATCCTCTGCGAGCACATTTTTGAAGTACCTAGCGTTGATCCACGGCGAGATTTGAACTCTGCCTTGCTCGAATCCTTTTCAGGACTCCGGCATTTTTGTTTTTCAAAATAGAATTTGCTGTGATGCTGCAATACTTTTGTAAATTGTCAACACTAACAATAGCGCCACAGGTGGATTTTTATTGGAGTAAAATTTAATGCACTTTTTCATTGAATTGAAGGGGAAAAGTTAAAATTGAAAATTTACTCGCGGGCCACAGAAAAAGAGTTCGCGGGCGGCTGTTCATCACTGTTCACTAATCGAGATAAGATTGAAGAGGGTGCGATTTTCAGCGACAAGTTCTCCAGTCGTGGTTGCGTTCGTGTCAAGATGTCTTGTCACCTTCTCGTAAATATTGTCGTGGCGCGAGTTCTCGCGCGATACTATTATCGCCCCCATAGGTCTCGCTCAATGGGTCAATGTGATCTCGGTCAATGTGGACGATCGCCTCTCAGACTTTGTCATAATTTATCACATACATAGGACTCATTGAAAGGGACTATATATTATATATAGTACTCATATTCACAATTCATGACATATTAAGAAGAAAAACAGAGCCGCAAAAGAAGGGAAATTGGGGCGCCCAGGGCGAGTGCCCCTCCTCGCTCCCTCCCCTCCCTCGATACGCCACTGCTGCCCTAGAGGCATGGCAGGTAAAGTTGCAATCATTAATCAGACTGTCCGGTAAAACCATTAGTTCCGGTTTTGCATGAAAAGTTTTTCTGATTTTAAATTTTTGGGTTCGTTCTTTCCTGCGGTTATGATATTACCCGCATCATAACTTGACAAGTACCACCATACATTTCGGCTGATCCTCGGTTGATAATTATACTGGACTTTCCTAGACCAGTCCCAGCCCTTAAAAAAAACGGTTTTCTGCCGGATACATTTCACAAACTTATAGTATCTAGGCACCTAAGACAAAATGGAAATAAATATAAACATTCTAGCAATGATCTTTTTGCAACGTTTGTTGTAACTAGATAATCAAACCCCATATCTGCTAAATGAAAGACTATCGATCTTTGTACAGTATCAATTGAAAAACGTCTCATTCACGAATCGATAGGCAGCGAGAGCTTCAAGGAGGGAGTGATCGACATTTTCGATACATCCAAAGATCGCAGGGTCGACTTGATAAACAAAATACTTAAGGTTAGGCATGGGCAATTTGAAGATCTACAGGTTGAAATCTGAGGATTTTTTGCCCTAAATGACATGAATTTCACGACCTAGTATGAAAATAAAATTCTGTCTTTCCAATCGGTACAAAGACCCACGCTTCGCCACTGGACACTTTGCCATGATTGTGGCGTTTACACATCTAGTTCGAAGGTCGATCGCATCGAGGTTTCTTTAATTGTACTTTAGTTGCCGTTTCGTTAAATAGGTAAGGTAAATCTCCTGATGATGATTGCAAAAACCTGTTGAGCTGCATTATAAATCAATGAAAAGGAAATGGCACAGCGTTTGCGTATTTGCGCTTTAGCGAGATGCGGTCCGAAATATCTCTCCATTTCTATCGGTACCAGGTAGAGTTACAGCCGGCATGGGATCATCCTTGTCTATAGTGGAGGTGACCGGAGGCGAACGCACAGCTGTTTTGCAAGATTCTGGTTTACGTCTCGTGGCATTGAGGAGTTTGAAGTCCAGTCTCAGTGCGTAAATTATTCCGACGCGACACTCGGACATTTACCTACTTTGAATTCAACACAGTCGACGTTTGCATCCATTTTTCTGTTCGATTCGTGGTTGGCAAATCTTTCTTTTTGCAAAATAGCTTTCCGCAAGGATATAAATGTACCTACTACATTAGTTGATGTGCGGCGATGATCTGACCACGACAAGTCAGCAGCGCAATTTAGCTATGCAACTCAGCCCGTCATAACTCATGCGTAAATGGAGTAACATCACTGAAGCAACATCAAATACAGCAAAATTAATGTAGAATTTACGAAATGTATAGAGACTACCGAAGTTGAAAATCAGAACATGAGGTGGGAAATATTGAAAACTAGGAGGCGCCAGTATGCAACGTAGTAATAGATACGAATGACCGAGGCGTTCAACTAAGTTTTTAGGATTTTGTTACGTAATCAGCTACATCATTACGATCTTGTACTGGAAGTTTCTTCAGAGCGAAATACTTCCAATGCGCACAAGGATTTACTAAAAATCAGCAGGCAGCAGTACCTAGGTAAATAAGGGTTGCTGCTTACAGCTTGAAAATAATTCGGTAGATCAATATCAAAAGGTAGCTAATACAACGAAAACGACTAATCGAGATAAATATTAAAATGAAAATAATCTAAACAGTATCTGTCTTACACGTCCTGTTGTCAGACAGAATATAGGCCGTGTCGTCCCGTCCGCCGATAAAGATATTCCAGGAATCTTGCTTGAAAATGCCCGCACTGCGATTCACCACTGGCTTATCACGTTTAGAATCTCGCCCAATGAAACGTGCGCAAAAAAAACTAGCACGCGATTCAATTAGTCTCTCATTTAAATTATGCACTCATCGGATGAACTGCGGGTAGGTCTGCGTAATGACCTCCACACGCTTTTAAATAAGAACTCCCTCGACGAGCGACTGGATTCTTGACGTTAACCACGGGTAGTTTTACCAGCGGACCATCACGGACGGACACTAACTGCCACAGAGTGCAGACCAGACAACCACTTTCGATTGCGAGGACTTGGCGAGAACGACGACGTGCGTTTGAAGCTAGAGAGAGACAGAGCACAGATGTGGTTGTGTACTTGCTGACACAGCACAATCCTTTCGGCTCGCGGCTCTTGGAACGCGTTCTCTCGACTTCTAGAATAACTAACAACACAGACGGCGGCGGGCGCGGAAGTTTTATCACTTTTTGACGCACATAGTGCAAACACAAGTTCAAGAATTTAAATGAAGACTCGGCTTACTAATGAGTAATGACTATAACTACTGAGTAGAATTATTTGTCATGGGGTTTTAATCATGCTGCTCTAGAAAGATACAATAAGATATATTTTATAATATTAGTGTAGCACACATTTATTATCTTTGCCATTGATACAAATTTTACATTAGTTAAGGCACAATATAATTGGCAATTGTATTTATAATGGACGGTAAAGCATGGAATACTTGTACAGTATATAACTAGACGATTAGGTGCAGACTTAAGAAAATTACAGGTTTGTAATAAGCACAGGGACATTTTTACTTTGTAAATTAGCATATAAAATATAACACTAAATAGCGATTTGGTTACTCTTCACATACCTGGAAGGGAAGCAGAAGCTACCCGGTGGCCAATTTCTGTGTAAACTTTGCTTATATAACTTTTTCTAAACTACACTGACTAACTAAGGTATCTACTACCTAATTAATCTAAATTTTATGAAAAAACAATCTGTCAAAAATTTAGTTTCAAAAACAGGGATTATACAAACTTTCATCTGCAGCACTAGAATTTGGCAAAAGGAATAGAACTAAAGTGCCAGTGCAAGATCCCCCCTCACCACTAGCAAGTTCTGCAGCACTATTGGTTTACCAGCAAGTTATAAATTCATGTTTTTTAGTTCACAAACCACATGTTCCCACTTAATAATATAATTTTGTGGGTAGCTACTCAAATCTTTTCATAAATGACCTACGCAGAAAGTTTAACTCTTTTGTAATTTGTATACCTGTAAGTTTTTTTGTTTTATCCATCTATTGGTTAATATATAGCATTGCACACCATTTTCCCCACAAATGAAGCACTGTAGGTATCCATATATTATGTTAATTGACTTTTTTGTATGTTATTATCACTCAATAGTGCACATCAGTATATGAGATTTTTTTAAGACTCAGATATCACTGACTTGAGATATTTTCTCAACTACTAACTATTTTTGGTATGATTAGGAAATAGACGACTACCGTGTAGAACGAGTATGATTACGTTTTTAAAATGTGCTTTGGACTTCAGTAAAAGTGATTAAAAAATGCATTACCACATTACCTACATTACAAGCTAAAAAATAAAATTAACAATTATTAGGAATGTCAGTTGATGCAAATATTGCATTTTGGATTAGCAGGCTTCGTCTTCAGCCCACCATTCAAAGTGACTAGATCAGATCCAAGTGAAACGCCCATGTTAGAAGCCTCCTTCTCTCTCATTATCGTGCTGTCGAACGAAAGAGCAGCCATTCTATTGAAGAACTCCAATACTCCTTCGCCAGTTTTTGAAGAAACAGCCCAAAATTCAGCGTTTATTTTCTTTGCCAGCTTGACTGCGTGAGCTTCAACCTCCAGGAATGTTGTTGGTAGCATGTTGTCTCTTTTCGTTCCTACTAAGAAAATATGTGGCCGAGTTCCTGTGTTTGCTCTCATAGCTTCTTCGAGCCATTGAGGAGAATGTGACAATGTTATCAAGTTTGATAAGTCAAAGACGATAACTATGGTGTGAGCGCAGCGGTAATAGGACGAGGCAATACACTTGAATCTCTCCTGCCCGGCAGTGTCCCAGATTTGTAAATTGAATGGGACTTGCAGGATGTCGAAACGTTCCACTTCAAAGTCGACTCCAATAGTTGCTTTATAGTTGCTGTCAAAAACTTGATGGCAGAATCTGTTTACAAGAGATGTTTTACCAACAGCCACATCCCCCAGAAAGATAACTTTCGATATTTTTAGCCCAGCCATTATGGGTAGACTAGTGCCACAAGCATCCTTCACTTCAATATTGAAGTCTTGTTGAGTGTATGGTGTAACATCTGCTCTGTAAGGCTTCGGAAATACAGTAATACGCTTTTCCTTACTTGCTTGATCTTTCATCATTTTGTATACGGCAGAACGCGTCTCAAACATTTAATGAAAACTGTGGCTGAAAGTTATTTGGATAACCTCTTCATTTATAAAAATACTGGCGTGACATCAACAAGTTGTTTACCTTCGGTCCATTTCAAACGCCATATGCAAATTTATCACCCACCGCCTTGTTGTAATCGGTGAGATAAAATCTCACTGAAATAGGGTAGATATTTAAAGCAACTTTAAATGTATCAAGGCATGATAATTTATCTACTAATATGTTTATTAGTAGTTGATAAGCCCCAAGAGGTGTGATTCAATCTGATTCAACTGCATTTTATATTTTGAAAATAAGAATTATAACTAGTCAAATACGGTACCCGACTAGTTTCCGTTTCCGATCTTGTTCATTCCTGTTGTCGTCAAGATGGCTCCCAAACCGAAGCCGACGGATAAAACAGGTAATTTTGCATGTTTGAAGGAGAATGATCTAATTTTTCTCATGGTGTATGCAAACTGCAAATGCTAAGTTGTATGTTTAAGGTTTTATGTTGGGGGTTGCAATTTTTCTTATGAAGGAAGACAAAACTCGAGCATGCCCACGAGGTCCGTCAACGTGTTCCAGTCTGGTCGCCACATATCCATTTAACTAATATTGTCAGAAAATTTTCATTAGTCTACTTGAATTTAACATCGGTAGTCTTTGCCACCAAATTATTGTTGAATATTTTCTCTGCATACCTCACTCTTAACAGGTTGTTCCCGAGGCAAGTATTATGCACTTGATGTCACAGCCCTGTAGCTCCTTGACTCAGATGCATGATTTGATCATTCTGCAATTTCTGTGGAACGCAGCGAAATGTTTCCTTCTGAGTTTCTGGTGGTGGAAAAATTAGTGGCTTCGGCACATTTTGGTTACGTACTTGTAATGTCTTTCACGTGGTGTGTTTAACCTCTGAACTTTTTCCAATCGTGAATTGGTTGTGTATGTAGACCATCACCACTTAAAGGCAGTTATTTACTTTCTGAATAGTCAAACTAGGTGCATACGCCTATTTTTATCTATCTGGTTTTACGTTTCTACAGATAAGCCGGAAAAGAAGGCAGAGAAAAAAACTGAGAAAAAGCCAGCAGCCGAAAAGAAGCCTGCTGAGAAGAAGGAAAAGAAGCCAGCTAGTGCACCAGCTGCTGGAGCTGCGGCAGCAGCTGCCTCCACTTCCAAGACATCGAAGCCTGCTGCACCTAAGGCTGCCAAGAAGACCGCATCAAAGCCTGAGGCTAAGCCTGCTACCAAGGGTGCATCAGCAAAGGCTGGTGCCAAGGCAGCTAAGCCTGCAGCTAAGGGCGCTGCCAAGCCTGCTGCTAAGGGAGCGGCAAAGACCCCTGTTAAAGGAGCCAAACCGGCTGCCAAGGGAGCGGCCAAGACTCCTGTAAAGGGAGCAGCAGGCAAGGCTGGAGCGGCGAAGGTTAAGAAAGAGACCACCGGTGTCAAGGGATTGACGAAGGCTGAAAAGAAGCGGAAAGATCATGCACTCAGCACGGCTTTGAGGGCTCAAAAAAAGGTATCGTATCATTAAGTCCACACTTACAGTATTTTAGGCTGGTTTGTTTGCCTGTGGCTAGTATATTGCACATTCCGTTAGTGAGTGAAAGAGCATGGAGGTCCTGACCTTCCTTGTCCGAGAAACTTAAATCATCATCCACCCGTCACCGCAGCACTTGACAAGGTGACTGATGTCATCTAATCTGAGATTCAAATTTATGGCTTAAAGGAGAAGAAAAGTCTAGGCGTAAATAAATTGCCACACACTATTCAATAATTTCTCCTTTTGTATTGTTTATTTCTAACAACAGTGTGACAGAACTAGTGTGCTATCAACGATATTTGTTTATTACTGATGCTGATTCGGGAACCGCACTATGTGACTGGTTTCTCATCGCAAGACGCAGCCGTGCGGCACGACCCTAAGCAGTTGCAGACCACAAACTTCAAGCTGTCGACCCTAGTGTTCACTCCTCCACCTTGATGAATCCGAAATGAAGAAAACATTTTTTTGCCCTTTTAGATACATACGCTATATTTACTGTGAAAAAATATTTTTCCGCCAGGGGCGCCGGTGACAATCAACAACGGGAGAGATGGCTAGAGCCTATTTTGTGCATGTAATGCTGTATGACCTCTTACAGTGTTTATAATTAAGTTAAATAATGAAGAAAGATGCTTCTAATGATGACAGCTACGTGGGAATCTCTCTGATAATGTTGAGGATACTCTTTAAACACCACTGATTTTCATCTTTCTTTTTTGCATGTACTTGGTATATGCAGCTGCTTACAAAATGTTCTATGCTCTGTGTTGGCTTTGGCTGCTTTCACAAGTTTTCTCTTATGTGATTTTCAGGTGATCAAAGGTATCTATGGAACCCGCACGAGGAAGGTCAGGACCTCCGTGCACTTTCATCGCCCCAAGACCTTCTGTGCGCCGAAGAACCCTCAGTACCCGAGGAAGTCTGTTCCCCACAGGAGCCGGTAAGTTTAGTGTTCGTACGAGTAATATTAAATTCGCACCAACTAAAATTCCGTCAAAGATGATGATCATTTTGTGGGAATCTCTCTGAGAAACTTGTGAGGTCAAACTTAATACAATTTAACTGATTTGATTTAGTTTTTTTTAAACCTAATTTTACGGCTAATTGTCAACTAGGCAGGTATTTGAAAAATGGAAATCGGTTATACTTGCAGCATGGATGCTTTCAACATTGTCAAGTATCCGCTGACCACTGAAGCAGCGATGAAAAAAATTGAAGACAACAACACGCTAGTCTTCATTGTGCACATCAAAGCCAACAAACACCACATTAAGGCTGCCGTCAAGAAGTTGTACGATATTGATGTTGCCAAAGTCAATACCTTGATCAGGTGAGAATGAGATATAATATTTTTCCCCCGAAAGTTACATGTAATAATTTAATATTTGTTCCCTACTTAGCAGAGGTACTATGTGAACTCGAAAGGTCACAACAACGGCGGTTTTACCCAGTTTTAAAACAGTTTTTTTGGAAGGCAGATAATGGCTTGTTCTTTGCTGGCTAATGGGAGACGGTCCATTTGGAGCTGTGCCACATAGATCTCATATGGTTAGCTAGAAAAAACCGCCTGCATTACCCTTTTGCGTAACGTATCTTTATTAGAATTGTTTGAGGTGTCTGCCTACTCCACAATCGAAATATCAGTGCCTGTTAAATTTCACAAATCCGCTTCTGTGCCTGGAAAACACTATTACTCCGACGCTGACCCCTCCCCCCTCCCCACATATTCAAGTGCAGACTGCACCTGAGCAAAGTATACCAATCAGGTAGTTTTAATATAATCTTGCAATCATTTCAATAGCCTGGCCCTGGCCATCCTTTTCACTACGTCTTCTATGTGTGAGCCTCGTACAATTTGGTGTTCAACTACCAAACCAAAAATCTTGACCTCATGCTCGTAGCTAAGAAGTTCCGTCGCGTGTTTTCTTAGAGTGAATGCGACTTCCTGTGAGAACACGGAAAACCCCATATACGAAAGAGAGTCCTCTCCAAGAATTACTGTAACTCCTTCTAATACTAGGAACTTTTTAAGGTCATAAAGCATAAGCTTAGTGACGTAGGTATGCAAAAAATTACATCTATATGTATATTAATATACGCCAGGAAAAGGCAAAAAGAAACAGCAACAGGCGATATAGATATGTGGTAGGCAATCTGAAGTCGCAGTGACGGTCAATGCATCTACTCTTACGCCTCACTCCTCAGTAATCTGTCACTAATCATCACAAGAATTCGCCTTGATTGAGAGATATTAAGAATCTCATGGTGACAGTCCATTAATAAATTGTAAACTGATAGTGAAACCGATAATTCACAATTATAATTATTCAAGTCTAATAACAGCCAGGTTATGTATTAACATGATGATTCAATGAGTGGGAATCTCTCTGAACACAGGTGATTGACACACTTTAACTCGAAACTGATATATCTGGCTCTTTTAAGATACGTTCCAAGTGCATATATAATAAAATAAAATAGATAGACTCCAAACAACTGCCCTTGTGTTGTATGCACCTCTCACCCTGTGTCTTTGTTTGCAGGCCCGATGGCAAGAAGAAAGCGTACGTTCGGCTGGCTAGGGACTATGATGCTCTCGATGTTGCCAACAAGATCGGAATTATATAAACTGAATTTTTCATTTCTCTGGCTTACATTTCTATAAAATTGTTTAAATAAAGGAAATATAAGACTTGGGATATGTTAATCTGTGCTTTTTTCTCTTTCCATGTTTGCCTGTTTCATTTTAAGTTAGGAAAGCGTAGTTGTGTGCAGCTTGTCAAAGGTGGAACATTAATGCACTGGTGACAACATTTTGGTATGGCCTTCTCATAGACGGAAGATGAATTTGGTGTCTTCTACTGTTTGCTGCGTTAGGCAAGATATGTATCGCTTTAAATGCAGCGCGAGAGTTTTGTCGGCCCTTACCTTATGTGGAACTTCATTTGCGTGGGCTGCTCACAATCTATTTACAGGTAGAGCATACTTTTCTGCTAGGGCTGCTGGGGGCAGTTGACACGGGAAGGTTTGGCTAGAGAGCCTATTTTGTGGGTGTAATGCAGTAGAGACTGAATGAACCAAGTTCCCATGCATGCTTTTATAGAAATGATTGGTTTTGCCAGCATTTTATACATTTTATGAAGTAATATTTGTGATGTTTATGAAATGGGTGGAAACCTTCAATACCTTTCACATCAGCAACAGCACTAATACATTTTCTCTTTGATAAATTCTCTTCGCAAGTTGCGTCCATATTCATTGTTAAAGACGACCTGACACGCATGCTGGCTGCAATGAGAGCGCGAGGGTTTGTCTTAAGGGAGTAATAGATGTGCTTCATTTCAGCTCGGTGTTAACAGAGCTGAGAGATATCTATAAGAAACAAATAAATTTCTTTGGCTTTGACTGGTTGTTGCTATGGCATTAACTCGAGCTGAGAAACTGGTATAACGCGCTCTTGGAATGACACGAAAGGCTGGCTTCGGCGAGGGAATCGGCTGCATCTGCGATTAAGTACGGCGAATGGTTTGCAAGCTGTCATCGTAACTTGAAATATAATATTTTACTTTTTGTCATGTCGCTCTTTACGACGTAGTTGCTAAAAAGTGAATGTTGGTGCAACCAAACCCTGTCTTTAATTTTTATCCGAGTGAAAACCCATACCTTAAGTTGAAACAAATGATCGTCCACCAAATGTGAATGAGAAAACTCATTCTGTTATACCCTTGGGTTTATTAGTTTCCCACGACAGGAACGGGAGAGTTCCTCTATCTTTCAGCTGTACTCTAGCACTCAGCACAACCGTATTTGTATCGAATTGGGAGCTTGTGTGACATAATAAATACAGATCGCCCCTTTAATAAAAATATGTATAATATTTAGACGTAGTCCTTTAGAATTCTGTTTCAAGAAAGGGTGTGTTTTTACTCTTCGTGGTTTTCCACTTATGAAAAAATTCCCCATTTTACGCTAAAGGACGGAAAAGGAACTGTTTCTTATTGTTGGCCTAGTCTTCCTGGTATAATGGCCCAATGGCAGGTCCGCAAACCTAGTTAATGAATGACGACTATCCCTCCAGCTGAGCTTTTCTAAGTCCAGCTGAATGCAATGTATACGATGTAGAATTGTCATTTACCATTATGGTACCGGATTCGCTCTCATTAGAAACAGCTGTTGGCCCTAAAAAGGGCCGAAAAACTGGAGGCCTCCAGTTTTCAAAGCCTCCGCTCATCCAAATATTAAGTTTTTTTTAAATTGCTTTAAAGCCAACAGGCTGTGGAAAAAATCAAACTGGACCTGCCGTAAAAAAGCTAGCAAAAAGATAAAAATATCACAAAAAGTAACTCCCAAAAATGCTTGAAAAGTACAATCCAGTCGAACCAGTAATATATCACGCGAACGGGAATGAAAGGATTTTGACGATGTAATGGTGATGAACTGATATAGGGATAGCCGCGTCAGGGTGACATCTCATGCCACCCACGCGCCTGAAAGATAGGCAATACAAACAGCATGCCCGGCACAACGATACGCTAGAAGAAGAAAATATTAATTAGAGCGAGTGTGTTCCATTCAACTTTTATGGCACCATTTTTTTTCTGGTGTTCCCCCACAGGCCAGGTGGAATGTTCGATCAAGCTGTCATTTTTTGTGAGTGTTAGCCCTATACTAACTTAAATGGGGACAGTTTCTGAGCTCAATCGCTTCTGTAGTTTTTCTTAAAAAATGTTTGAAAATCGCAACAATCTCATTAGAATAACTTGGGTAAGTCTTATTAATATAGTTAACAAAGCACCTAGAGATCAAAGCCTCCTCTATTATTGTTAAATGTGGTAAAACAAGGTTACTGTGGATATTAAAAAAACTGTATCTGTCAAACGTGACACACAAGTGCATACTGCGTACACTCTGTTTATAATTAATGGGAGAGCATAATTTTCCACCAGGGGCGATGGTGAAAATTAAAACAGGAAGGAATAGCTAGAGAGCCTATTTTGTGGGTGTAACTCAGTATGCTCTCTCATTGTATAGACTGTATAGACTGTAGCGTTTTCCTATACTAACATATTTATAACGTACCACTTCTATGGTTATACCAAAAAATAAAGATTCCACTGCTACTGCTACTGGTACTAGTTCCCTTTGCTCTAATGGGTTAATGTTTTAATGTTTTAAATGTTTGTTAATGTTTGCAGAGAGAGCCATGGAAATGGTCATCTTGTAAGAAATGTAATATAGTTAAATATACCCTATGCACTACGCACAATACGCAGTGCACCATGCTTATAGTTTGTGTTAGTATATATAATTTATCTGTGTGTGTGTATGCACGTGTTAGTAAATAGTAGGTATGTAAAACTGCCAACACCTGCCTATTCCAGGTAATCACAAAAATTGGATTTTTGTGATTTTTGTGATGCGGAAAATAAATGCTAAATGATGTAGTACAAACCAAAAAAATAACTTCTGCCATAAGAGTTGTATGGAAGACGCTTCGCTCGCTCGCCAGAATACATTTCTCTTCATAAATGTCTGGCTGGTTGGGGACTTGAACCCCGGTCGCGGACCAGCCGGACATCTTTAAGTGAAATTAATATTTATCATGACTCCAAGCTAACAGCCCAATACACGACCACAACAATGACGCACTGTAAGTTGTAACGAGATCCTCAGCGCGAGAACGGGTACTTTTCGTACCGTTAGTGAGTCAATCATTGCAAAATCGAAAGCCGAGTTGTAACTTTTAGTCCTGTGTTAACGCACACAACTCGTAAAAAGCCACCTCTGGCTGGTGTGTACCTCCAATGGCGCTCAGTGCGTGTCAGGCCGCGGCGCAGTGAGGAGGTCTTGTTTCTCGTGTTAGCCGAGGCAAGCTCCTCTCGCAATTCGCCGGCAGCATAGAACCATCAGAACGTCAGATCGACACCGAACAGGAAAACCACACTCCATCAACTATTTGCAGACAAGTTCTCGAGAGTCGAGTGCCATGTGTCACTTGCGGGAACATTTCTTTGCCGCCGAAGCAATTGCCTCGAGTGTCAGTTTTTTATTGCCGACATCGGTTTGGTCCAGTGCGGTTTGAAAGTGTCAAAACTAATGCGCTCACGCGATATCATCTGGATTTTTATTAATCAATGATTACATCAGTGATGCTAGGTAGTGTGTGATCGATAAAGTATAATTAGCTTAATGCGGTAATTTATTGCAATGGATGTGGTGTGTGGTGTTTTCAACCGGTCAACCCATCACGACGCCGGCGTCGAAGTGTGGACGCCTTGTCACGTGGACATCTTGAATGTTTTAATTGCAATCGGTCTCACGGTTTCGGCTCTTTTAGTGGCATTTTATCTCCACTGCAAAAGGTACGATTACGATCAAAGGAAAACGAAACGAATTACAAGCAACTGCATTGGTTCGCAGGTGTATGTTAAAATCCCTGAACGTGATATGATGCGATTAAATACTTTATTCCATGTAGCTTACAGAGGAGGTTGCTTTGCGTGCAGTGTGCTTTGAAAAGGAAATGGTTATTTTCTAACTGCTTGTGCATACCTAATTAAATCTACAACATACCTATTTAGTATTTTGGTGGCTACAGAGATCAAGTTTGTTCCGTCTATTCGCTAACGCTGATATATGTGGCAAACCGTAGATGCTCGGCAATGATCACATCAAGAAACCTGCCCGAACCAATCGTTGCAACGAACATCAGATATGTAATCTCCAACGATTTTGCTTTTTCAGCGCTGGACATGACGTCCTCCAGCCTCGCATTCAAGGCCATTCACTTCGTTGCGTCTTCTTCATCTTCATCTTTCTGGCTAGCCTCGTTGAACTAGCCGAAGCTCTACTGAGCCATAGCCAAGTGATTCTTTTGACGACGTCCGTCGCGACGCTTGTCACGTGGTGCGCCACTGGTGTGTTTTACTACCAGGTGGAAACGAGGCGTCGGACGGGCTTCCTGTTGGTCAGTGGCGTCGGGTGCTTGGCGTTCGCTGCCTCTAGGGGTGTGCGGTGTCGGTCCTGGTACCTCGACGGTCTGGGCTTGGACTGGACCTTCGTAAGACCCGCCGCGGCGGCGGGCACCGCGACGCTGTTTACAGGTCTCGCGCTCTTAGACTTCCTTGTGCTCTGCAGGGAGGTAGGTGTTTGGATTTAGAACTAAGTCATAAGCGTCATGCACGATTAGCACCATACATGTAGAAGGGAATAAATACTTGATATCAATATTCACGCAATCAATGCTTTGAAATTAGAGTTTGCTGGACCGATATATAAGGTCGCGTTGTTGAATGAGCGTAATATATCTTACCAGATTTTAATACGCGATTGCTAGCATGTTGAACATATTTCAGCGTGTTATATTGCTTTTATAAAAATGGTGATGAAGTTCTGCATATATAATTTACTCAATAGACGACTGAAAAGAAGCTTACAAGCTTTTAAATTTTCCAGCTTCGAAAATTAAATACGAAGAAAACGTAGGCACAAAATAAATAAGTTATAATACTATTTTTATTTTCCCTTAAATCAACAAGTGCCTATTTTACCAATGCCAGTCGCCCACATCATTTTTCTTCAACAATATATGACTGCTTTCTATGCAGCACGCATTCAACTGGTGTAGGGTTGAAACGGGAAATTATGAATAGAAAACCTCCAAAAATATTTAATCAAAAGAGACTGGCATTGATCGTGCTCAAAATATAAGACGTCCTTGGTCTAAACATATCTTTGAAAGTTTCGCCAAATTAAAAGTAAAGAATTTTGGCATATAGAGCTTAGATTGTATAAAAGCTTAATGAATTCTGAACAATTCTCAAAAACTCGATTTCCACGAAAACGGCTGAATCGATAGCGCTCAAAATGCTATTAATTCTAAGGTGAAACCTTGCAAAAGCATCTTATAAGTTTGATTGAAATTGCCCAAACCAGTACATAAAATAGTATATTTTCGACGGGACTTAATAAAACAATAACCATGGATGAAAAACCAAACAGTGGAAAAAATCAGAGGATTAGTAGTTTGGCCTGTAGACTGCGATATAAGTTTTCAATCTGTTCGTTACGCTCACTACGCTCATCCAGTTAGGTAAAACTCACATTTAATTCCAGTGCAATTTTCCGAGTTTTCACCGTGGTAGCCAGGTGAGCTAAGCATGAGAAGATGCCACAGGAAGTGCAGCCTGCAATGAACGCACTATAAACTTGATTTTAAAATACATGCATGGCGAATAAATTTAGTCTCCCCATGGGTTTTGTATTTTTTTTCCGGGACGGAACGCTTATACAACAAACTGTATAAACATGTTCTTCATATTTCTGGTCTTTGCGCAAATATTTTAACGAAAATTCGCCAAAGTTGATCAATGGCTTACATTACACTTCAAAACTATTTTAAGGATTTTTAAGGCGTTGGAAACGAAAGGAACTTAATAGCATTCCACATATATTTTTTTGGAAAAAGTTTCTTGCTTTACTATCACGTAAGGTTGAGCATGCGTCCTTAGAGCTGCAATTGAGAGCAATTATTTTCGAAGAATTTTTCAACAAAGGTCAACTGGTCATCAAGAGTAAGTACTTCCAATAAGAAATATTTTTATCCCGCCCTGTGCATATCCTCGCAGATATACTAGCAGCCGACACTTGACTATAATGTTGTATCGCATTACCCAGCACAAGGGCGAGAGAGACAGAGAGTAGATAGAGGTCGAGAGAGTGAGTGAGAGAGATGGCTCAAGTTCATGATTAAAAGGGAGCTCTAATTGATTCGGCTACGCTTCCTGTGTATCTCTCTCATGAGATCACCTCAATTTGTGTAGGGTCGTTGATCGGCACGGCACCACATGACGTATTCCAGCAAACACCAAAGAAACCCACGGAATTGATGGGCAAAATCCTTACTTGGTGATTCATTGCCGGAAGGCAGCATCATTTTAATGGCAGCGTTTCGATGAAAAATATTGAATGGAAGTTGCCGTGAATGAAGATTTGTTTTCTTCTTATGCCATGTTGTAATTGATGGAGGCTCTTTCCTTAGCGTTCTTCTTTTTTTTAGTCTTTGCAATTCGTCCTAGAACGTTCTTTGTGAGCCGTGACAATTAATGATTCTATAACTCTATATATACAGTCAATATCAGATTTCCTTACGAGCAACCCTGCCCTCAGCGTATCGATATTTCGTCAGTTAAACTATTTATAACGAGATTAAAACAAACGTAATTACTGACAAAATAATGACACGATGATAAAATAATGACAAAATAAACATTCTTCGTCATCGTTCCCAGTGCGTGTCTTCAAAGTCTGTGCAAGAACTCCTAAGGAGCCTAGCTTAAGGTAGCAAAGTACTAGAACAAGCCTGTACCAGCCAAAAAGCCTGTGCAAGCATGGGACAAGTCCGAAAATGAAGATATAGTGAAAAATTCTAGACCGCGATTCTGCATGTCCCGTGCTTGCACTGCACGGGCATTTTGTTCTTGGCTAGTTGTTAGTGCAGGGAGAGTTGCGAAGAAGTGCTCTTCGAGCATTCCGTTGTCTTTCAGATAATCCATCTTGTCAGGTGTAAAATTTAATGCGTTTTGGCTCGACTCTTCTAGTTTGATGTGTGATAGAGTTAGTGATGGAAAGTGCTATCATAGAAAAAGGAACTATTATCATCCATTGTCATCTCAAAAATGTCAGGCACGATGAGGATTCTAATTTCTAACCCCAAACCTTCAAACTGGTACTCTTTTATTGTTGTAGTGTTCTGTTGTATCATGTGCCATATTATGTGCCATTGATCTCAAATTTTAGCAGTAAAGTTTTTTTCTCATCTGTAGCAAAAGGCATTCCTCTTTTATTCATATAGAAAAAGTATAAACGACTAAATACCGAGGTTAGTAACATTGATTACGCCATAAAAATGGTCGGCACGTCCACTCATTCTCAAGAGTTTTGCTGGTCTCGTAAGTCGCAACTAAAGGGCAGTATTTTAGAAACGTTGAATAAAAAATTGCTAAATGTCTGAATGTATTGATTTCACATATCATTCTGCTAAATTACGCGTGTCTACAATTGTGTTAATTGTTTTGGCACAATTTTAAGTCTGGCCTCTTGAGTTTGTTAAATTTAAAATGTAATTTACGGACGTGCAACAATAAAATTCTCTTTTACTTTGTGCTGTCTGATATGTTATATAAATATGCCATTAGTTTGGCCCCCACCCAAAAATAGTGGCTGAAAGCAGCAATTTCTGTTTTTTCAATCAAGAGTTATTCCTTGTTACAGATCGTAGCGAGACTCAAACCGAACAAGACATATAAAATCAAAAGTAGATGAGATAAAACGTGATACTTTATTGAACTCAGTTTTGTCGTCGAAGCTTAGAATGGATTGACTTTTACCAATCACCATATACGATATTTTGTTACGCAATTGGTCCAATAGGTGAAAGCAAAGATTCAATTTACACACATGACTGTATGACAAGACAAGGATGTAAATATTATTAATCACTGCTAACAAGAGCACGGAATTCGCTTCTCGAGTCGGTGCCTATATCCGCACATAAATCGAAAGTATAAACGAACAGCTATCACCTCACCCCTCCCACGCAATTTCCTCAACGGCTCATTAAACTCCACGAAACCAGAAGCACGAACACCTCGTGAAAGCACGCCATCCTAACCAAGAAAGTAGAAACCAATTGCGATGAAAGGATGCTTTGCACGCAAAATGAAAATAAAATTTTGCATAAATACAAATAAACCAAGTCCTTGATGATTGACGGGGATGTACATTTATAAACACAACCTTATTTACCTTCCCTTTTTAGAATACTTTTCCGAACCCTTACTATATTGTTGTCTTAAGCGAGAATTTCTGTCTCACAAGGCACAACACGTATTGCTATACTATGAGCTACTGTCTTCAAAATTTTTAAGACTCATGTCTTCCGACTAATTTCAGCACTAGTTTTAAAAACAACTGTTAATAGCTGGGTTAAACTTCTGAAAACTTTGTTAAGTTTTCAGCAGTTTAACCCAGTTATTAATAGTTTTTTTAAAGCTTCTGTTTTATTTATATTCTCTGTTAAATTTGCAGTTTCGTCGTCGTAAAAGCTATACGATCAGCGAACACGCGAATTGTGAAGAAAAGGTCATTTATCGACATTGCGTCGCGAATTTCTTCAGTAAGGCCACGTTTTACTGGCTTACGTCGCTTTTGCGAGTGGGCCACGCGAACCCTCTGGAAATTGACGATCTGGGGGTGTTGCCTCCTTCGGAAACGACGGACAGGGTTTATGAAAAATTCAAGAAAATCTATGATGACGAGAAGGTAGAGTACAAATGTCAATAGCGCGAGGACTGTCTTAAGTCTTTGTTCAAATTGCTTACTGAAGTTCAGCTGAGCACAAGAAATTGTATTTTTATAACTCATCAATTAGTACCATGTCAACCACTTCGTTCGCTTCGGTCGATCATTTAAAAAACGGCAAACTGTCTTTAAAAAAGTAACGGCTTTACCATTGAATTGCTCTCAGCGATGTTCTGCAAGAACTCGTCGCGCCGTGTCTCTCTGGCGCTGTTACGTGAAAAGCTGCTGGCGAATGTTCACTCTAGGAGGTCTCTTCAAACTACTTGGCGACTTTGTAGGATTCGTCGGTCCATTTGGCATTTCCGTCATCATCCAGTATGTGGGAAAATTGACGAACGGTGGATCGGATCAAATTACAACGGATAATGTAAGCTCTCTTCTAGTTGCATCAATATAATCACTCCGTTTGAATCGTCATATGTTGACTTTCTCGTCCTTTACACGGCTATGTATCTGATCTTCTAGGTAACAATCAGGAATTTCATTGAAAATGGTTACGTAATGAGCGTCATCATTTTTGTTTCGGCTCTGGCACAAGGAACGTTTTCTCAGAGTTCCACTCATCTCGTAAACGTCGAGGGAATTCATTTGAAAAGCGCTCTCCAGGTACTTCATCTATCAAAGTTTCCCAATCGATAATTGGCTCTGTAATAACACGTGCACATTCTTCAATGCAGTGCTAACATGTACCGTACGCGCTCTTTTCCTCGTCAGGCTCTTGTTTACGACAAGGCGCTTCGTCTCTGCGTCTGGAACGTCGCCGATCAGAGAGACGACATGGAAACACAGGAAGCAGAGAATGACACGGAACCAGACGTACCAGATCACGGTGTTGAGAAAATTAAACTGGAAAAAACTTCTAGCAATCGCAGTGCAACATCAAATACGGATGTCGGGACAATCACGAATCTCATGTCGGAGGATGCTTTGAATGTGATGACATGCATTTGGATAGGGCATTATATTTGGGCGATTCCTCTTAAGGTAATTATTAGTTATGGCACTTCGTCTCATTATGTTTATTGGTATCTTCCATGCTCCAAGTCCAATCGAAAACCAATCGAAAGATAATTTGATTTTGCTTAGCGTTGGCTGATAGTATGATATCTTGTTTCAGATAGGTGTTCTCATTTACCTACTTTATTTAAAGCTAGGCATAAGTGCTATAGTAGGGTCGGCAATCTGCATTCTTACGATGACTCCACTGCAGTTTCTTATTGGTAAAAAGATGTCGACTAATTCGAAAGCAATAACAGTACGTATATCAAAGCTCGCAAGGCAAATTTAACGCAACCTGCCGTTATTCATTCAAATTGCCCATGGAATGGAAATGGAATCACAATTATACCATAGAACAATGCTTGTGCTAATGCTTATTGCAATGCTTATGCACTGCTTTGTAGGAGATGAGTGACGAAAGGCTGCGGAAAGTCAACGAAGTGCTGCAAGGAATCAAACTACTCAAGCTTTACGGATGGGAATGCGTCTACGGCAAGCGAATTTCAGAGACGCGGAAAAACGAGCTAGTTTTCTTGGACAAGGACTCGCTTTACTGGGCACTCATGAGTAAGACGAATCAAAGTGATGATGAGAATCTCATAGTTATAGATAATAGTACACCAGACAGTATAAAACGGCGAAGAGATGTTACGGATTTTTACAAACAGATGCGCATAATTGCACTTCAAAATGTGCGATGCTATTTTCTTGACGAAATCTGCAATACATCCAGACATTTAAACATTTTAAGAGAACATTAGAACTGGAGCAGGGGCGCGCACGTAACAGTCGACAAAATGTTAAGATTTTCGGCTCGAAAAAGTTAGCTAGGCGCCACCGCCGTGGCCCATCTGGGCAACACTGCATCCATGTTTTAATTCGATGTTTCACATTTCCAGCGTTCCTAACGCAAGCGTCGTCGGTGATGGTGACTTTGGTGACATTTGGCGTCTGTTTCAAGCTCGACAGGACTTCCATGACAGCCGACAAAGTTTTCGCTGGGTTGGCGTTGTTCAACCAATTGACAGTGCCGCTGTTCATTTTTCCGATTACCGTGCCAATCATAATCAGCGCCCTGGTGAGAATTAGGATATCCAGCTCCAAAGGGAGCCTGGAATAAAGTTCAACCATGGAGCGTACCTTGTCCTAAGAAGTACGACTGCTTACTGCACTGGCGGCGTGACAATCAATCTGACCCACAAAATCGGCCATATTGATCTGCATGGGCTACTGGACACACCCGAGAAAGATTCAAGAGAGCTATACGTAGGTATGATAGCCCCCAAGCACGATTTTTGCGGCCATATTAACTGTCACAGCGTCGACGAAACTGCGGGATAGTAATGTGACCATGATTCTGAACCAGAAAAACTCGTCTGGCGGCCATATTTATCAATATACAGCCCTCAGAAGCAGTCACAAGTGCCTCTAGGCCCTAGGAGTTGTTTGCTAGTAAATATGGGCGCCAAACGAGTTTTTATTGTTCAGATTTATGGTGTCACATCTTTAGCAAGCAGTTTTCTCTCCGGGGACAATATAGGCTCCATGCTTCAACTTCAATCGTACAAAAAAACACGACGCGTTTTATTTACACGCGCTCATAGTGTCGGTGTGTTTAGCAAAATGGTATCTCTGTATATACGGCACCTACCTTAAGGTTTGCTAGCTATTAATAGGGCAAATATACGCCGTAAATGAGCCAGGTAAATTTTCCCATTAGAAACGAAACTTCGTCCTTTTTCAAGATTGCACTTTAAGTTAAATATTCACAGAATTGGCTTAGCTTTGACGAGATTTACGTCACATATATTTCGTTTCCGTTGATAAATTAAATAGGAATTCATTTTCATTTTTTTCCGCGAAGGAATTATTTCTCGAGTCTAAGTACCTACCCTACCCCCAAGCCCTGCCCCTGTATGTTTCGCGGATCCAGTTTTCTGCTGAGAATATTTGCCTTATTTAGCATGCAACTTCACACGTATCTTTGTTTGTTTCCTCCAGTTGAGTACTAGAAGACTCGAGGAGTTTCTTGCACTTCCGGAAACGACAACGCCCGCTCTGGGCAATGTAGATGAAAACGGCAACGGCGACCTAGTCCGAGAAACCCTCGTCACTCAAACGGTCTCCAATCAATTCGTAGAGGCGTTACCAATTAATCTTCGACACAGTGCGTTTGGCTTAGGAGATATCAGTGAGAACGAGGAAGGAGTTCGTGATGATGACGATGACGAAGACGACGACGATGATGATGTTGACGATGATGAGAATGACGGTGGTGTGGAGGGTAAAGAGACAAAAGAGGATGTCAAAGTTGTGGAGGATAAGGTGGTGGACGACGACGATGTTGTTTTGTCCGTGAAGAGCGGATGCTTTTCGTGGAGCGGCGACAACAAGGCGTCGCTTTCGATGATAAACGTCGACGTCGAATACGGTAAGAGGATCACGTGATCACTCGGAATCGAGCACGAGAACTGCACTCGAGCGAGTGAAATATTTCCACATATTTTTTCTACAGCCAAGCTGACTTTGGTGGTCGGAAAAGTTGGCAGCGGAAAAACGTCACTTCTTTCGGCTCTTTTGGGAGAAATGCATACGGTTGGCGGGAAAGTTCACTGGAAGCGGTGTGTATACAGAACTTAGCATGCACTATAATTTTAAGACACCATTAGATTCTTAAATAAGTGAGCCAATGATTTGATTCTAAAAATGGGTCGAAAGTTCAGTCAAATTAAATTACGGCGATTTTTTGTTTTGTGTTTTTTAATTCTGCTTAATGGTGGCTATTGTCGTTTTAGAGAAGGAACCAACTGACTCCTGGAATTGAAGAAGTGGAAGAAAAAGTGGATGAGAATTTTCCCATGCACGTCTAGAATTGTCTGCGAAAATGACGGAAAACCTCAACTTGCCTACATACCGGTCACCAGAAACGAGCCTGGGGCCTTTGCAATGATGCAGCTTAAGCCATACTAAAGACATCTCGGTCGTTTTGTTACTTGCAGAGGATCGACAATAGCGTACGCCGCCCAAAAGCCGTGGCTTTTGAACGCCAGCGTGAGAGAGAACATCCTGTTCGGGCAACCGTACCGGCCGCGACGCTACGCTCGAATAATCAACGCGTGCGCACTGCAGCCCGACATCGACATCCTGCCCGGCAAGGATGACACCGAGATCGGCGAGAAGGGGATCACGTTGTCCGGCGGACAAAAGCATCGCGTGTCCATCGCAAGGGCGCTCTACACCCAGGCCAACGTCGTCATCATGGTAAGAGCCTTGCGCCACATGCCTAGATCTTCTTAAACTCTGTTCGAGGTTTTGAGTGCAGCGGCAAATGTGCACGTCAAAGGACGTATCCCGTGGGATTTTTTAATAAGATTTCAGTCACTAGAGGGTATGTGGTGTGAGAGGGTCTGTAGTGAGTCTGATGGCTCGTGCAAAGGTTGCCACTTGTCATCTGTGGAAAGGTATAGATAATGTAACTGGTAAGTACACAGTTCAATGTATGAAAAATTCACACCACATACCCTCTAATAACTGACAGCCTATTCGAAAAGCCCACGGGATACCTCCATTGACCAGCAGATTTTCCGCTGCACTCTCAACCCCGAACGGAGTTTAGGTAGCTAACGTCGCCATCATGGTGAGTGCCATGTGTCACGCCCCCATGCCTAGATCATCGAATTTTTATGTTTACCTAATATCACCCTCGTATAACCAACATCGGCTCCATCGCCTATTTCAGACTGGAGCCTGAATTGGCACATGGAGTTAAGCCGAGGCCCGCGATGTGACAAGGACTCTGAACCAGAACATCTCGTGATTGATTGATTATGTGATATTAAGCGACGCACTGTATTGAAAACTGGCCCTATGGCACTGGTCTTTTGGCGTCGGTGAATGATTGGGTAAACAACTTAATAGCATCACAAAAAGGCTGAGGGATACCCGCAAACCCCACCTTATTGGAACCCTTACGAATTTGGATATACCCTAAAACTTTACGTTCCAAAAGAGTAAGAAAAGCAACTCCGACAAGTACACAAACAAT
>QKMV01000420.1:0-23186 GCA_003287335.1 Lednia tumana
ACTGGGTTAAACTGCTGAAAACTTAACTGACACTAAACTGCCAACGTTTCGCTAACTATTCTGAAAGCTTCATCAAGGCTAGACTATACTATAGTGCTGAAATTAGTCAGGAGATGTGAGTCTCAAAAATTTAATACTTTCAAGTTAAATTTCCTGTCAGGACTGTGTGAATGCTTATGAAGAAAATAATCCAAACAACATTTCTGAAGAACCTGTAGTTCAAGCAAAATTGATAATTTTTTACACAATAGATACTCAAAACATGTGGGTAAAAATCTGTTCAATATCCCTTCGCTTGTAGTACATTTTTTGTTAAAAATTGTTTGAAATTTGCGGGGCGCTAAATTCGTCAGGCTAGCGCGCCGCTGCTAGCTTGTTGGCGTGGTTAGCCATGTGGAGCTCGGCTATTTTGCTCGGGCTGAGCATTCGATTGATAACAGAAGGCCAGGCAATTCATTATCTCATGAAAAGGGCAAATAAACCTGCACTGGGAATTCAAGCGTTATTTTGCTTGTCGGCTAAATCGAATCGCATCGTATTCGAAGGCTTTCAGCCCAAGGCGTCTTTCAAAATGATATCGCTCTAGGCAAAACGCGCCCCTCTTTCCTTCACAAATTAAACTGCCTCCTCTTTTAACATCTTTAATATCCTAGCCTAAATTCCGTTCAGGGTTGAGAGTGCAGCGCCAAATCTGCTGGTCAAAGGAGGTCTCCTGTGGGTTTTTTTAATAGGCTCTCAATCACTAGGTATGTGGTATGAATTCTTCATTCATTGAAATTTTTACTTACCTGTTACATTCCCTAAACCTTTCCACAGATGGCAAGTGACAACCTTTGCACGAGCCATTAGGTTCAGTACAGACCCTCTCACACCACATAGCCTCTAGTGACTGACAGCCTGTTCAAAAAGCCCACGGGATACCTCCTTTGACGAGCACTTTTTCCACGGAGTTTAGTTCTCGCTGCATGGGTGAGAACATATTTTAGCTTCGCCGCGAAATTTTGTTTCCCCCGTGCAATTGGACCCGCATCATTGTAATCTGGACTTGGTCTTCTTTAGGACTGGCTTGGTATTTAAATTGAGGTTCAACGTGAAAATTGGAACTTTGCATCAATAATGCTCCCACCCAATGGGCATCGCCTCCAAATTTGGGATTTGTATTGGCATTTGGCAATCGCTCTGCTTAGGGCTTAGCTTTTGCAAACAGCGGGAACCTGATTTTTCTCAATTTACTTTTCTTTGAGGATATGAAATGCAATTTTTGCCTAGTTTTAACATCGCTTTAAATGAATCCTCAGTTCAAACAATTAGTCAAAACGAATAACCACCAGGCAAGACTAAGATCTCTGGCATATTTGGATTTTCCCCGCATACTCCCCGAAGATTGCCTCTTCGAACTTTCATAAACTCGACATCGATGGTTGAAAGTTCATTTTGTGTCAAAACTAAAATCTCGATTTGACCAAAAATCCCAAAAAGGGCGCAACTTTGATTGAACGAGGACGCCATTTCCACCACTTACCAAGAAGTCATTTTTTTCTAGAAGGGTTGAAAGATTTAAAAAAATTACGAATCAAAGTCGAAAATCTCAATTAGACAGAAAAAATCACCAAAAAAGGGGCACCACCCTGCGCCTCCCTCCCCCTCCCCTGGAGTTCTGCGCTCAAAGCGCCCATTTGTTCAACTTGGGGATTGGAGTTGAGTTATTCTCGTCCAATTATTTGAAATTACAAATTAATGTCTGATTATACCATGGGTACATGTTGACGTCGTGATCATAAAACTTTTCAAATTATGGTTTCGTGATGGTTTTGTGATAAAATTTCCAATACTTGCGCATTTTAATTTATTTTTTGTATAATTCTAATCTTCTCAATTTTTTCGAAGAAATACAATTAAAAATGTGCAGTCATCCAGACAACAAAATCTGGTTGTTGACGAGGTAATCCAATCCAATCCAATCCAATCCAATCCAATCCACATAATAATTATTACTGTCTTAAAAAAACTTCACTAAACTAAAAAATATAATAGACTGGGTAAAACTGCTAAGAAGCCCCTGATGATGCTTTCAATACTAGTTTGCGAAACGGTAGCAATTTATTATTCGACTTCTTAGCAGTTTCACACACAGTTTTTTGAACATTAGTGCCAAGATAAGGAAGAAGACATGTGTTTTAAGAAATGTTTATGTTAACTTCGACCGACAACAGTTTCAAGCCCCTTATCTTTGTGTCGGTAATGAGACGAGAACAGCTAATTTCTCACTCACACACACTTCAATGCACGTAGGAGCAAAACTACCTGTAAGGCCTTCTATTTGTCAAGAGTTCCAGTACTGATGGTACTACGCCCTTAATTAAGTATCTGTACAAGTTTATGCGCAACCCAAGAAACTCTTTTTCGACATTTTCTTCAAGTCCGTTTCATGTCCCTATCGGTAACCAGCTCCACCTAATGGGCCAGGACTCGGCTCATTAAATCGATAGAGCAATATGTTTTAATAGGTACCTACCAATAACAAAAGCAGCTATCTCGCTCTCCTGCTCGACTGAAGTTGGATCAAAGGAAGTTATAAAATAATGAGCGCAGGGGATTAAAGGATTATGGGGAGTAGTGGGGGAGGGATCTGCTAGAGGGATGGAAGCCTGGGGAATGGGAACTTTATAGATTGACGTATTTTCCCCAAGAGAAACTCATAGGCCTCCTGGTTTCATATCCACCTACAAAAGGCGCAGAGAACAATGTTTTTGTCCCGGCCAAGTTCGCAGAATTGCTCATAAATTATGCCCTGGTAGGTTAGTTACATGATAAAAGTAATTCATTGATAAGAGTGAGATTGGAAAAAGATTAGAGATGTGTGAAAAAAGGTCGGTATACTTTGTGCGATGCAGGTAAGTGTACCACATGCTCTCAAATATGTATACAAGTGTCAAATACTGTTTAAAACACGTGGTGTTATCAATTGCAGCAGTGTGCTTTTGCCACAGTGACAACATTTTAGGTACCAATTCAAACAAACTTGGTTTTGATAATGATTTAAAGATAAGAAAGGACGCAAATACTTGTACGTCATTTTACCGCGGATGCAAGTCCGTGTTCGCATATAATAGCTATTTTACAACCGATGGTATTTCGACAGGAGTAGGCTACGTGCCGACACCGGGTTTCCCCTCTTCTCTGTTAGGTTCATCATCACCCTAAACACATCTTATTATCACTCCATCAGCATCATTCAACGACGCCCATAGATGTGCCACAGGGTACATGTAGTTGCCAACACTGTGCGTCGCCTAATTACATCAATAGTCGTAAGTCATCACAACCGCTGGGAACGCAGTCTGAAGTGAATCGACCTTACACGTCTTGTGAGAAAATGTATATACCTATAGGAGAAATCTGAAGGTCGCGACGCGCTGCCTTGCTAAAAACAGTGTGCCACGCTACGTTCCGTGCCATTACGCAAAGACTGTCCACGGAAGAGAATGGTCAATGGATGCCACATTATCGTGTAATAATATGGTGATATAGATAGCTTATAGAAGGGCTAAACGCTATTTAACCTCAATCAACTCGATGACGCCTGACGATGCGGTAACGTTGGATACCGCTAACGCCCGATCGTAGATTCCGCTGCTGGACAGCGACATTATATCCTGCTCACATCTCTCACCAGTTTCACTCCCATGACGGGAAAGCAAGGGGTGGAAAAAAATAGGCTGGCTAACTTCTGGGTTACTGTTTCAAGATAGACCTGCTCCGAGTAGAAAGACTGCGGGAGAGTGACTCCGTAACACGTGTGGTACTATCATGGAATAAGCATCGGAGAGCATGAACAGAGCAAACAGCAGAGTCCTTGGTGGCAACAGATTATGTTTATACTACCGACTATGAATGACTCTAAAGTAGGCGCGGAGCTATCTTGAGCAGTTTTTATCTACACCATCCCCACAGATTCTTCCGCCACCGTGCGGCCGCTGGGACGACGTGCACGCTGTCGCCTCGGAAACGGATAGATTTTACAACCCGATATCCGAAGGGAAAACAAACCTTTCACACATGGATGTACAATCGTGGCAGTAGCGCGTTTGCAACGAGGAAAAGCCACGAAACCGTCCAATGTCCACGTAACCGGATGTCAGTTTGTTGGTTGAGATTAACGTGTAATTTGGAGCAGCTCTTTCTCGTATTCTCTACATCTTCGAGATTCCGTGCCTCTGAAAGGGTTGCTTTATCTTCCGTCACCAGGTTGTGTAATCTTACTATTTTGGGTTTGTATTCGATTCGCCACCAAAATCGCCCGACCCTTCGGCCGCGAAGTGGGGGAAGAAATTGAAGGGGTCGTGTAGGTAGGTGCGACTAACCAGAAGGATCGCAGCCATATCACTCTTAGGTCCTATTGGTTCAGGTGAGATGCGCTATGTTAATTGTTTATTTGTCGTACAGAATAAGCATAACTTAACCGAAAGTTCATTCCTCTTCTTAAATGTTATACAATTAATAGGTTCACCCTGTCAATCAATTACATTATTATATTGTATCATCGGGTAGGTTGATAACCTTGTTCCATATAATAGCCGGAAGCATATATTGAAAGACGAACTGGTTACCTATGGCACGTCACAAAAATAATGATAACAAATACAATATTAGTTTTGTTTACCAATGAACGAGTTTTTTATGCGTTACGCCGCTATTTCGGGATGAAATTATGTTACCTACCCAATCGCGGGCGGCAGGGCACGCGCCACCTTTCACTCTACCAGAAAATTGGTTCCTATTTATAATACCTTTGCTATACGTGACCTTCAGAAAGTAAACAATCAGGCCGGATGGATTTGATATTCAACAGGGGGCAATCAATCGAATTGATATTCGATGACAGCCTCGCTGACGTCACGTATGTATTTGTAATGAGAATAAGCCCCTAAACCGGTCGGAATCGCGTAGAGCCGAGCGAGTACGAAATGCTCTAAAGGGATTCATCGAGAGGGGTGTTGGTGTGTGTATGTGATGTGATTTCATGCGGACGTGTGGGTGGTTGACCTCATCAGGTCGAATGCTCAATTCGCTCATTTTGTAATGTACGTATTTTACCCCAACTATTCGCAAGCCTCCTTAGACTCTTCTCAAGTAAGTCTCAGTAGGTAGGTACTCCCTGTCTAGTATGTACCTAGCATAGACACTAAAGCTATTGTTTGTTTTGTTTTGACTTCGAATTTCTTAGATTACGTAGATTATGATACCTAGCTAGGATACTCTACTCGAACATGCTAGCCTTGTGGTACTTATTCGCAACTAGATAAAGAGAGTGTACACCTTTACCACGATTTAGCATGAAATTTTGCAAAATTATCTAAGCAGGCTTCACTTTGTAGCAGACCGGACGCGGTGCAAATTCATAAAATGTAATTCGCACTGGGACTTATTAATTAGTGTTACATAACTTTATGATGCGTTTATAATTACTAATCCTGGCTTAGATGTGTGTTTCTTGTAAGCCTCATTATAAATTTATAATCAGACCATTTGATCGCATTATAGCAAACTTGGCATCACCTACAATAATATGGGCGCAAATAGTATTCTAGGTGGTAACCAATCAGTTTTATACAACGGTGAGGACAGACTATTATCAGGTCAGGGGTGTTTAACATTTTAGGTTTCAAGGTTATAAATCTTTGATTCTAGCACTGCGTTCAATTAACTCAATTACACTGTTCATTAAGCGATGCAATATACACATTTTTAAATCTGTAGAATTTAAAAGCTATTTATTGAATTGCTTTTCTTTTTGAAATCCTTTATAAAAACTGTCAAACTCATCGATAATTTTCATTTAGGTAGCTACTTTAATTTTTGCACCCTTACACAAGTGTTACAAAATAATGATACCGCCTTTACTTCGTTTCTAAGTATATACTTTCATGCCGAGTCAACGGCGAGATTGATAACGTGTTTAAATAATAGTAATTATGATGAGGCGACTGTAGGTGACTGTACGTGAAAATAGGCATTGCCATTTAAAAGAGGCTATCATTCTTTTATAGAAATGTATTTCTTTTAATAATGTTCATCTATTGAAGTTTTGAACGAAATACTACGCTCATACAGCTACGCGTTTATGAAAAGCGTTGCGACGATGCCCTAGTTAATTAATCACTATAAATGCAATGTATTTTGCGATGCGATTTAAAAATCTGTTGACGTTTATTTACTACGCTTGCAATTGTACTACGCTTGATTGTTGCATGTGACTTGTGTTTGGCGAGATCATGTGGAGTGGAACACAACTGAAATTTTGGCGTTTGACAAGCACTATCATTGAAGAAATCGGACCTTCGACAGAGGATCCAAATGAAATCATAACAATGGATAAATTTAGAAACCATGCGGATCAGAGGCTGAGAAAGAGAGGGAGAGAGCGTGCAAGGACTGTGATTGGACCACAGGGGCTAATGAGCAGCAAACTGACAGGTGCTTATGAGCATGCAATCCGACACAGCTTCATTTCGAATCAACTACCTTGGGTCCGGAAGAATGATCTTCTTGCTAGCTCTCGCGGCCGGAGTGCACTTGCTCTTTTCCATAGCCATCAAATAGCTCACGTCCGCGAGCACTGCTTCCAGATCGGCCATTTTGCGTACTTTTCTTTCGAACTCCTTTTCGCAGTCACTAGTCGCACTAACACCTTCTTACAGAACACGATTTGCAATCAAACATGGAAAGGTTTGACTGGGTAGCAAATCCAGCTGTTGCAACAATTTTCTTACATCTGAAACCAATGTGTATGCTTGCAAGTTTCACTCGGTTGTCGTAACAGCACGCTTGTACATTTCTTCACGTTTTGACAGACCTCCTGCCACGGCAAGTACTGAAGTCTCACTGACGAATGACGCCCCGCCCCTGACAACTTGAACTCAGCTCAGATTAGTACAGCGTTCACCCGGCAGTAGCGTTAAGTCGAGACTCGGAGGTCATGCTTTTCAGATCAGCTGTGGGGATCTTTATTTGACCTGCTGTCACTTTTATTTTTATTTTGGCTTTAATAGCTCCACAGGCTAGGATTTTACTGGTGCTTATTGACTTATAGTGAATAAACGGTTAATATTTTACCTTAATTTGCTACTGGCGTTAAACACGGTCAATTCAGTATACATATTTGAGGTTATGATCATGCTTTTACTGTGTTCACCGATAATTACAAATCCTTCATAATGTGGGATATTCACGAGGACGTCGCTCGTCAGCAAATGAGTCACAAATTTCAGTACCTTCAATCAAAATTTAGTAGATTATTGAACGGTCGCAGCGAAGGCGACAGGCTAATAATACATGGGTTGTTTGACGCGTTCAATGCACTTGATTTTAGGACACCTATAATATCCAATTCTGCAGTAAGGAACAGATTTATTTCTACTTTTTTTTTTCTAATTTTCCTATCACTAAGCATTGTTTTATTTTTTTACAGGCTGCGGTTCTGCTTATTAATCAATGCTGCTCAATAGTTCCTCCGACTGACACATTCCTCGTTGCCAAAGGATGCCAGTTGATTTCGAATCTCGTGCTGAAACAAAATGTGAAAGTGGAAGGGAAAACTTTGGCAGTCACAATGGATTGGATAGTACAGTCCCTGAAATACTCGGCCGATATTGCAGTGCTGGACATTCTTCTGGCTCTGGAAGGTATTCTCAGGGGCAACGGCAGAAACATTGAGATTGAGAACCACGCTAAAGATCTACTGGGACCAAACGCAACTCTAGTCTCATTCTTGAATCCTATAAAAAGTAATGAATTAAAATTAGCACTTCCCTGGGAGGTTCATCTTGCAACGCTTAAATGCTTTGAATCTGTTACGTTCATGGAACCTGAACTGAAACAAAGTGAAGCAAAATGTTCATACCTTCAGCCGTGTCTTGAAATATTTCTGAAACAATTTGAATATGAAAGGGCGGAAGATCAGGATGAGAACAACTACTGCAAGATGCTGACAACTTCAATGAAGGGTCTTCAGAATGTGATCCACCAGTCTCCTGAGCTGTCAAATGAGCTAATTGGTGATCTGTTGGGCGTGATCAAAGCATACATGCTCTACGGACTTCCCGGCCATGCAGGCTTGAAACCGGAGAGGATTTTTGCTGCTAACGTTGGTTCGGGTCAGAGTGAGATTCGTTCTACGTCGGAACGAGCGGCTTGCAAAGGCAGCAAAGTAAGTGAACCTGACCAACCTATCTTGTAGAAATCTACCCAGCTTTTACTGGCACTATGAATGTAACTTCACTTTCATTACATTCAGGTTTCATCATTTCCCCTCACAGCTTTCTATCAATGATAGGCATCTATCAATGTCAGGCAGCAAGAGGTGCTGCACTCTATTCACTGAGATAATATACTTTCTTGCAAGGGATGCTGGTGACACGGGAAGATATGGCTAATTAGCTTTTTTAGTGAGCATAATGCAGTGTGATCTCTTACAAGATAGACTGTAGGTACCTACCTATCTGAACTTAATAGAGTAAGGGAGCTAAGTCAACTCTTATGGCAGAAAAGCTTTTTTTTCTTTCTTTTTTGGTGCTCCTCAGCCCAGACGGAATGTCCGATGAAACTGATATTTTTTGTGAGTGTTGGCCTTATCTAATACCTACATAAAGGGGGATGGTTTTGAGCCAAAACAATTCAGTAGTTTTTAAAAAATGTTGGAAAATTGCAAAAATCCCATAATTTAATAACATTAAAATGTTTTAAGAACAGAAATTATTTACGTAGAAAGTACATACCAAATCCTTCTCTTTTTCTGTAGATTTTGATAAAATCAAGGATGCTGTGGGATTAAAAAAACTTACAGACTATACTGTGATAGAGAATACTGCGTTACACACACAAAATAGGCTCTCTAGCCATACCTTCCTGGGTTAACTGTCACCATCGCCCCTGGCATAAAAGTAAGCTCTCTCAGATAATGGAGTACAATTTGCCACATGATCTATCGTGCCGAAAAATTTGCTGCGAGCCCATTTGACGTGGCACAAAAGTGCATAGCCTTTTCCTGGTCGCTTCTACAACATGGAGAATTTTGTGTCCATTCCTCCCATTTTCCCCTCCCACTTAAATGCAACAATGCAACTTATTGGTCAAAAAATTCCCGGGTGCCATTTCTTGTGGCCAAGGAATTATATTTTGATAGCTCGTCTGTTACAAATTGGGTAGGAAACAAAACTGACGTCTAATTCTGTCGTGCAGAATGTGCGCATCAAGAAGGCCAAGACGTCGCGTGTCCGCAAGAAGGCCGACACGAGCCAGATCTCCCTGGACGACACGGCAGCGGACGACGCTCCGCGAGGCGCCAGCCGCTTCCGGACGTTCTCCGCCGAGGACCGATCGGCCGCCCCGCTGGCACCGTGGCTGGCCACCAGCGAGTCCGACTTCTCCGACACCGAAGGTGGGCACGCGTCTGCCACGCGTAACAACCAGGCCAAGGTGCGGCAGGCAGCGCTCGTGCTGCTGCACTCCATCGTCAAGGTCGGTGTTTGGGACTTTGATTTTTATGGCATTTGTTAACCACCTCCAAATGTCCTCCTAACAAGTCTCCGATTAGGTTAGGTTAGGTTGGCAATTTAATCCATTTCTTGTGTACAGCTTCAAATGTGCAGGTATGCACTTATTGTCTTTTCGGCAATTCTGAGTTACACCGCCACTTGGTTAGTGCTTATCTGATGCTTTCGAAATTGGTAGATTCGAATTCCTTGTGAAATTCTGAGTCGATATGGATCAGAGGGGGTGGGGGGTGGGGGGGTATTTTTGAGTAATATTTTGGTTGGGCAAGTTGTTGAAAGTTTATAACTATCCATGTGTTGTGATGGCAGTAATGGCTGTATGTAATGGCGGTTATCTGACAGAAGTTTGTTTCTGGGTTAAGGTCGGGTTTTTCCGCTGTAGTTTCGCAAGTTCAGATCCGATTGTAAAAGTAATGCGATATATGTGATCAGATGGTGGAGTTCTATGATGTATCAAGTTTTTAAATGAATCGGAAAGATGAAATCCAGAAAGTGTGGCGGCTTAACTCAGTTTTACCGTCTTTTATTCAAAGAAAGTATTTTAAGTGAGCTATTTCTGTTTTAAAAATGTCATTCATCTGGTTTCTTAAAAACACATTAAATTTGTCCGTATCGGAAAGTGAGGGACGTCACTACCTGTTCCGATGTACTGTTGGCATGGTTTTAAAATGAAGATAAACCTCCTATTGGTGTGATTACACTCTATTTTCAAGGGAGAGTATACTTATCCACCAGGGGCAATGGTGGCAGGTAACACAGGAAGATATGTCTATAGACTCTTATTTTGTGGGTTTAATGCTGTATGATCTCTCACAGTAAGACTGTATACACTCTTTTTACTGGGAAAGCATACTTTTCCATCAGGGACGATGGTAGGAATTAACGCAGGAAGGTATGGCTAGAAAACCTATCTTGTTGGTTCTAACACATTATGATCTCTCACTGTACAGACTGTAGGTATGAAGAAGGTGTAACTTTAAAAGTGACGTCAGTATACGTTTTCGACTCCCGCTAACAGCCTTAAGTGGTATTACTGAGCCAAATAGTTAAACATAAGAAAAGTAAAAGCATCTTTATGATCCAGAAACAATTTGAAGTCCGTACACAACAAAAAGAACGACGTCTGGACGCGAGAAGACTTCCCTTTTCGGTACATTACTGACTAAAATCAAAGAATCAGTAACCAAACTCCCGTGTGGCATCCACCGCATGCTTCCAGATCACAGAGCGTCGCGTGCTGTTTGGCTACTGGTCCAGCCTGCTGCCGTCTGGGCCTTCCACGCCGCAAACGCGAACGCTAGCCACGTGCCTGCTTCGAGATCCTTCCCCACGCGGCCGCTCCGCAGTCGTCAGCGTCGTCACGGTGATGCTGCTCGGCTCGCGGCTCTATCTCAACCAGGCCGAGTGTGCCAAGAAGCCGACCACCTCGTTCACACCGTTCTCAGTTAGTCTCGGATATATGGTATGAGTGCTAGGGGTGTTCTCTGTTCTCAGATTGTCTTTGGTACTCGAAAGCCATTTTCGTTTGACCGATTCAGTTTAATTTAAAATACGTGATGTCACATTTGTGCCCGCAGCAAACTGTATCACCTCCAATTCACTTTCAATAGCCAGTACTGATCTGCACTGGCCATGTAATTCTTGTCCTGGTTTTCAATACACGGATCGGCAATCCGTCGTGTGTACTGGCTACAACAATAAAAGCCGGGGCTTTAATCCGCAGAAGCTGTGTAGTAAACAATTTCCATAATCATAAACTATTTTTTTTTAAGCTATCACTTCCATGGTCCTCTTAAAACATATTCACCCTAAGAGCAAAGGAAACCAGTATCCGTTCAAAGGGCCATGAAAGTGGTAACTTAGAAAAATTTTATTATGTAAGATTTTTTTCTAATTTAATGAAAAAGCTACTGAACTGATTGGGCTCAAAAATTAAATGCTATTTACGTTATCAGTTAATTCAGCCTCATGTAGAGTACTTCTTAATCTAAGCACTAGTTTTCAAAAAACTGTTATTTAAATGGGTAAAACTGCAAAGAACTGCATAAATAAATTGGTAAAACACATGTGGAATTATATTCTTATAACTCGTGTCTTCTACTTAATCTTGGCCCTAGTTTTCAAAAAAAATGTTACATAACTGGGTTCTGGGAATTTATTAGTGCAGTTCTTAGCAGTTTAACCCAGTTAAATAAAAATATTTTTGGGAAACTAATTAAGTTATCCCTATCGGCAACTGTTCACCAAGGAAATCATCCCGAAAGGACATTACGTCTGGCCTGTGGAGAGCCAAAAAAAAATCAAGTGCCCCAAGAGTTGAATGGAAGACGTTTTGCTTACTCCCGCCAATGATCCTTCCGTTGGCTGGAGCTGCTTCCGAGAATCCGGTTGTGTTTCTCATGCCTGGCCGTGATGGCAGGTGGGAGAGCTCCACCGAACGCTGTGCCTGGCGCTGGTGGCCGAACACTCAACGGCGGTGGTCGTGAGCACGCTCAAGTGCGTGGCGGCACTCGTGCAGAACACCCCGTACCATCGGCTGGACCCAGGCCTCGTCTCCAAGGTGGTCCGCGCCGTTCGCGCATTCCTGCGGCACAAAGGTAGGCCGGCCGGCTGTCTTCCGCACTAGATGACTTTAACGAAATGTTTTTTTTTTGTAAATAATGTTAAGCAATTACAAAGAGATGTGGAATGGAGAGGTGAAAAGATAAAAGGAAATGGAATGAGTTGGTAGACCGAACAGAGGTAGTAATTGAATGGGTAGAAGATGACAAAGAGGAAGAAGGCCTGAGGGTAAGAGCAGAAGACACCGATGATGCTTACAGTACAGTTCGCAAAACGTTTGGAGTACAAAAAAAAAAAAAAAAAAATTGGGAGTTCATTTGTGGACTTCTTGGCAGTTTTACCCAGTTAAGTAAACAGTTTTTTTGAAGAGTGAAGGTTGTTGCGGAAGGTTTGGCAAGCCTTTCTCGGAGACTAGCCCGAGTTTATTTCGAAAAGCAACCTGTCACTGTGAGATGGATGTGTTCTTAAAATATATTATTTAGAAAAACTGTTAATTAACTGGGTAACACTGCTAAGAACTATTAACAAGCTAATTCCCAACGTTTTGCGAACTATATTGTAGGCTACATCCAGGACAAATGATGAAGCCTACTGTATAGTTGGGTACATTATTTGTTAGAAGTTCTTACCAATGTTATCCAGTTAAACAACAGTTTTTTTTTTAGTGCTACGATTAAGCCTTTTATTGCTGAGTTTCTACTGGCTCAAATAGCCTGCTGCACTGTGTTTTTAGTCAATAGATAGAAGTCGATTTCAAAACTGATCAAAACGACACTTATCAGCTGTCCTATCAGCTTGAATTTTTTCATAAGATAGTTCAGTTCTGTGCTACCAGAATACGTGCGAGTTAAAAGTGGTAGCTCAAAATCAAATCGGAAGCCTTGACAAAATTAGAAAGATGGGGCTGTGTTGAAACGTGTTAACGCGCTCTTAGCAGTGATAGGATTAACATTAGCTGTAAAATTTGCAAAGAGTAAGCCAATTCCTCACGCCCCTCTGACCTTCTAGTCAGGCTGATGAGCCATTTTTTGTTATTATTTTGTACCTCATCACAACAGTACAATTTTTGTCGTGAACTTCAGCTTGAACCTCGAAAAATAAGTAGGTTGAAACTGGAAACGCGCGGGAGAAAGAAAAGCGGCCTGAATCCCAATTCTGCCTGGTTTCAGACTCTACGCTCCACGTGGCCGCGCTGACCGTGCTCGGTTCCATTGCGTCGGTGGAGCCGCCGATCGACGAGATCACCGAACAGCTGTCCAAGCCCGCGGCCGTCCGCAAGACCACAGACGAACCACCGGCTCAAATCGACTCCGCCGAAACACTCGCCACACCCATCGACGTCGACAAGGCAGAAGCGGAAACCATCGACGAATCGCTCGGCGAATTCGCCGAGGACGACGACGAAGATCAAGCCGTCGGCTGCCAATCGACGGGCGAGATATCTTGGCTACTCGAGCACTGCCTAAACAACCTCATCGACGTGTCGAGACTGACCTCCGGCCTGCGAGAAACTCGAACGAGGCATCCGTCGCCTCCGATCCCGGTCAAAGTCGAGTCGCTCCAAGTCCTAGCCGTGCTGTCGCAGTACTTCTTCGCCCCGATCGTGGCGCCGAAACTCAGCCTCGTCGTGAAAGCGCTCATCTTCTTGATGGACGACGAAGACCTGGTCGTTCATCGGCACACGGGCCACGTGATCGAAGGCATCGGACTGTCGATCCAGCAGAGTTTGACGACGCCCACCTCGCCTGCGCCCATCACGTTAGACGCCGCCGTCGAATTCTGGCAGACCATGATGGCGGGCCCCGTGTTGGCCCTACTGCAAAACATGAACGACTCCTCGCTGAGGACGGTGGGATGCGATTGTCTGTCCAGCATCGGGCTGGATGTCTTTCAAGAGCTGACGCGGGACAAGCAGATATTGATCATCACCGTGCTCTTTGGGTGCTGCCGGGATTACGAGCACAACATCAGGCAGTCGGCAGTGAGGGCGCTGGCTATGTGTATCCAGTTCCCGTCGTTGAGAGAGGTTCGTAACGCTGGCCGTGGCTTCTGGTCACTCCGAAGGGTAACGAGGATTTGTCGTCTGCATCAAACTTGTCTACCGCCTGCAGTCCCTGACTTTTAAACTTTGTGTTTGGAACGGTGGCAACTAGACGTATCACAGCGCAGTACCAACAATCTATCTGCCGTTTTGGTGGAGGAGCGATCTCAGTGCCCAGTATTTTTTAAAAATTCACTTTATTGTTCGTTTTTTTTGCCTCGGTGGCTTACACTTGACAAAAATACAAAGTAATCGTGGTTCAATGAAATAAATTAAAACGTTCGAATTGACATAAAAAAAACGAGGGTCACAAACTGTGCCCAACTAACGGCGTAGACCTACTTCAACTGTCACTTTTCCATGCCACTATCTACCCGGTTCTACGTCTTTCAGCGAAGAAAACTTCACGTAGCCGAGTAGGATAGTACGGAAAACGGAAAACCACTTGAAAAGGATAGCCGGTCAGCAGGATCGAATTTAGAACTTCCAATGACTGGGTAGACACCCTTATCTCTGCACCTACCGTTCTATGTTATTCTGGTGAGCGTGCAAGCAACCTTTCTATCCAATCGGCTCTTGGCAGGACATCTCTTTCATGATGGATACTGCAGAGGCAGTAATCCGCCTGGTCAAGGATGACTCCCTGGTGGTCCGGGTGAAGGCATCCTGGTCGCTAGGCAACCTGAGCGACGCTCTGGTCCGGAACAGCCGGGCAGGTCTGGAAGACATCCCGGATACTCTGCTGCTCAGCCTTCTGGAGTCGAGCATCACAGCTTCCCAGGACAACGACAAGGTAGCCGAGGACTGAAACCGTTTGACGTTTCGGCATTGCTATTCGAAAAAAAATTGATGTGGAATTAATTTAATTCTGTTTTCTATGCATTTCAAAAACTGAACAGTTTGTTTATTTCTGACATGAAATTGCGATAGAAAGCGAGAAATTTCTCTGGCTTCTTCACCGCAAGCATTGCCCGAGGAATGAAACCTGTACCAAACATCGTCTCTTTCAAAAAGATTTCAGGAAAAAATGAAGATAGTTGTTAAAAATTTAGAGATTTGGCTTTAAAAAGTTGAAAAGTTAGAAGTTCTAGTGAATTTTAGGCTAGGTATTAAAACACCGAAATAAACCGCCAAATAAATAGCAGTTTGTTCCAGGTTTCGTTCTTTGGACACTCAAACATAACGGTTTCGGTTTCGAAACCTATCATTTTTTCCCGGTTTTTGGTTTCAGTCTTTTAAGGGAACAATAACAACATAAAATAATGCCACAGTGAGAACGATGCATACGAATCACAAATGCCATAATCTATAAAAATCCATAAGCCAAGCCTGCATGCCTCGTTCCACGCGTGAGTCGAGTGAACAGCTAACGTGGGCCGTCTCCGACTCAGGTCCGTTCCAACTCGGTGCGCAGCGTGGGCAACCTGCTGCTGCTGTGCACTCACGAGCTGTACGCGATGCCGCACTTTCGTGAGCCAGTCGAGAAGGCCATCAACGTGCTCGTGAAGAACGCCACCAGCGGCAACAACATGAAGGTGCGCTGGAACGCGTGCTACGCCATCGGCAACATGCTCAAGAACCCGGTGCTCTACACCACCAACGTCTCTGGCCTGGTATGAACGATAAGCGCTGCAATGATAACCATGCAGTTTTTTTAAATTTTTACAATGCGTTTGGATTGTGGAGAGAAAGGAGATGCAACTTACCAACAGAAGAAGCTTGTGAGCGCAAAGAAATAGATGGGCGACGTTTCGGCTTAAACCTTTAATCGTAGAGTGTCTATGCTATTCCAGCCTTTTGGTTCTACGCCAATATTAATTCCGTTTTCTTTTTATTTTAAGAGTTATTCCTAGCTTAACTCTTTCACTGCTACAAGCGCGTTTACGCGTTCTACGCTTTAAATTCCGCGTCTTAAATTTATTCAAGGCTCGGATTTGAGCTAAGACATTTAAATCGAACTTATTCTAGTAGTAACATGTTAAACTATCATTCGTAAAAATGGCAATCTGCAGCTGACAAGAAACATTTCGATCCATTTTGAATTCAACTTTTATGTTTCGACTAACAATACTCAGCCCAGGAGGCTACATATTTGAGTCTGTAAAAACTCAGTGGTGAGTGGGACAACTCAGCTAGTAAATGCACACGAGATATTTATCGATGACATTTCTGTGCCGGCAGGCGACCGTGTACCACGCGCTTACCCGGCTGGTCATCAACTTCCGCAACTTCAAGGTTCGGATCAACGCGGCGGTGGCGCTGGCGACGCCAGCTACCCGCCACATGTATGGACCAAACTTTGTCTCGGTGTGGGAGGGCCTTATGACCGGGCTGGACAACTCTCAGAACATGGAGGACTTCAACGAGTACAAGCACCAAGATAACTTGATCAACCAGGTTGGTAGCCCATAACAATTTGAACAACCAGATTTGAAACACTAGTAATTTCTTAAGACTCATGTCTTCTTCTTAATCTAATTACTAGTTTTCAAAACTAGATGTTGAGATTTTTACTAGGCTTAATTATTGTCCATCTAGATATTTTTTTATAAAACTGTTAATAACTGGGTTAAATTTTACATGTATTATATATACATTAAAAATTAGTCAGGAGATATGAGTCTCAAAAAAGTAATACATCTAGATATTCTTTATATTTATTTATCACCTAACTTAAATAGTACAACACTTGCAGAATACAATACAAAAATCCACAGTGTTGAAAGTAAAACAGAGGCCAACACAGCAGTAAGCCCGCGATCCGTTGCAGATCTGCCTGACACTGATCCACCTGATGACGCTGGTGACGCCGGAAGACCTGAGCCCGCTGCTTGATCTGCTGTCTCTTCACTTGGAGACGCTGCAGAAGCAGATGCTGCGCTTCCATTACAGCGTTGTCCCGGAGAAGGAAGGAGACTTGCTGGCCGCGTCGCACCACGCCGTGTCGCTCTCGCAGGCGCCAGCACTAACGTCGGAACAGCGCTCGGCCGCCAACCTGCTCGTTAAGATCTTCTCGCACACCTCGGACACGATGGTGCTCGACCTGATGTGAGCACGGGCTTACGTTAATGGTCACACGGGTAACAAAGCCAAGTGCTAGCATTGGGGATCGAATAGTTCTAGATTTAGGGTCGTGATCGCGCAAGCTAACATCCAAGGTGGCAAAATGCTAGATTTAGGGTCGGCGACTAAGGAATGTTTAAGATGGGTGCGTTAATGCTGGGGCCAACGATTGTGTCTGCGCGAACCCTGACTATCAACGATTACCGTGCAAAATGAGTTAAAATTCACACTCAACAAAGCCAGCCGTTAGCATTTCAGGTAAAATAATGCTAGATTTAGAACCGTGATTGCGCCAGCGAACATCCAAGATAGCAGCGCTCACACTGGCTGGCCCAACGACTGAGCCCGCGCAAACGCCGACACTAAGTAAAGCATAAGGCTAGATTTAGAGTTGGTGCTCGTGCTAGTTATGGAACACAGAAGGACGAGCCGTTCTCCAAGCCAAGTAAACAAGGGTTAGAAAACAAGCGAGATGCAAGCCGTGTGGCATCTATTGGCCTAATTGTTACGTTAGCAAGAATGTTAACTCAGGGCGCGTGTATGTTACCGGAACGGCATATGCCGTACAATCAGTCACGTCAAACGGGACTGGTATATCAATGTCTCTGCACAAACAGATTATCTCATAGATCAGGGCTGCCTCTGTTCAAGGCTAGCTACAATTTAGTGTTCTGGCATTTAACTGACAATTTTCATGAAAAAAAGTGACCGAAAACTGACTCGTTGGAAAGTACATAAAAGTAACCTTATATCGACAAAGTTGGCATCTTTGTTTTGCCTGGTTCACATAACTACGGTAAAGCCTCGTTAATCCAAAGTTCAACGGATCCAAAAACTCCCACTTACATATAAAATAGTTTGATACATCAAAAAATATTTTATTAGTGCATAATATAGTAGAATTGGCACACTGTGCTTCCCTGCTAGCCGTCCCCACCAGCAGCTGGCCCAATAACCCGGCTGGAATTCCATTAAAAAAACTTGTCAAACTATGGAACGAAAAGAAACGTAGGACCAGCATGGTACAAATCAATCGGAACACATTCGATTCCGTGAAAACTGCATGTTTTGAACGGACTGAGACCAAGAAAACATGTGTGTGCTCTTGCTAGTTGGTAGCCACGTGACTGGAATGAGAGCTGGCTCGGAAGCACTAGGGATGATTCGGGTATGTCTGTGCCGAACTCGATATATCAAAATTATTGAACATAGAGTTCCCTTTATCAGCGGCTAGGGCAAAGATTGTACTATATATAAACCAAGGTCTAACGAGACTTCGGATTGACGAGACTTTACAGTTGTCAAAAAATTTTGCAGAAAGTGTGGGTTTAAGACTTTGGTCATTATGCGGTTTAAACCAGTGTTGGCTAGTTGCGTGTTACTGGTAGCGTGCAAAGATCCAAGCGGGATCTTGTACGGATGTGGCTTTGGTAGCCGTGGTTGTGCCTACTGGCTCAGAATGCAGGAAATGGAGAGGGATTGGAATAAACACTCGACAACTGAGGTACCTTACTTGCATTCAGAAGAGATGATTTTTTTTTCTGTTAATATTTCTGGTTGACTTGACTTTCATTATTATGTTTTTCTCTTGACAAGGAATAAACTTTTAAAGCCACATACATGGCTAGTTGTAATTTAAAGAATATTAAAATCACTTCAAAAATACCTGCTTACTCGAGGACTTGAACCCCGGACCTTTTGCTTACTGGGCAAATACTCTAAACCACTGAGCTAAGCAAGGTACATCATTTTAGGTCCTCGAGTAAGCAGGTATTTTTGAAGTGATTTTAATAATGTTTTTCTCTTAATTGGGATTAACAACCAAACCAGCGCAGCCTGGTATTTTACAGTTGTTAGAGGATTTAGGATCAGACAAGATTTGAAATGATAAATGGTGCGTCCTGTAGCTGAACTCAAACTAGCTTTATTAATTTAATTACCATAAAATCCACCTTCAAAACTCTATTATCCCAGTGGTAATTCTAATTGCATAATTGGGACATGGAGTAACCACGACGGCATTAGCTAGTCACTGGGACCGAACTCGGGACCTCCGGTAATCTAGGCAGATGCGTGTTCTCTTGCACTCGTCTGGCAACAAATTTTTTGATCTGCGGTATTTTGTTGAGCGATTATTCCTTCCTTCAAAACCTAGATGGTATTTCATCGACAAGTTGAAAAGGTGAAGCTATTTTAATGAGTTGTATTTTAAAAAATAGGAATGGGTTGCCAAAGGTTACATTTTACTTATGACTATGAATTGAAAACAGGGACAGTGCTCGAAAGAAACATTACGACTATATTTTGAATTTTGCACCTTATAAAATTGTTTCGGTTAGAAATATTAGAGATGCACGGAAGTTGACAACAGCATGCTGAACTTGTTCCGTTTTCTGGCACATTGTGAGAGAATGAATATTATTACTGTGACGACTCTTTTGCGTAAAATTTGCCAATTACGTATAAAGTCTAGGTCCGTTATCTCGTCCAGAATGGAGAAATAACTTACTCGTTCAATTCGATAGGGGCACATTCCCTCTATAGTAGAGTTCTTGTGTGTCCGTATGTTTTTAGCAAGATTATATGTTCTTTATAACTTTCCATACTGTATGAGTTAGATTTTTGAAAATTTTATCAATGATTTGCAAACTTGATGCACCATGGGGGTCACAGCCCTGTGCACCGATAAATGACCCCGTTTTGAGGGGATTTTTGGGTCAAATTGAGATTGTTTACCTAAAATGTATAATGGAAGTTGTCTGCATCGACAATTTTTTTTCCAATTCAGAAAAGTATGAATCCCCGCAATTCGGGGCGCCAGAGGGGGGGAATCCTAAAATTTCAGAATTGGCTTGATATGGTATTTATTTGTGACTAATTCTTGCAATACAGATAACATTTCAGTAGCCAAATATTTAATACAGTATTTTTGAAAAAAAAAACACCACAAAAAAAATACCATGGAAAAACGTATATTTTGTCAGACCCTGAAGATAAATATTTAGGAACGCTGTTAATAAGTGCTAAGTCCACACCAGAGCTAAGCCCAATTACCAATACCAAGCCCAAATTTTGAGGCAAAGCATATGGGGTGGAAGCATGATCCCACTCATCAGGGAAAATAAAAGTTAATTCAGAAAAATAACGTTTCTGCTCCTGATGAGAGTTAACCCCAAATGTCAACAAAGCCCAAGTTTTTAGGCAAAGCCAATTAGTTGGAACCACAGGGAAATTACCAAATTGAAACCTAAACTCCAAATTTAAGAGCCTAAGCCCAGAATGACAGCCCAAAACGCAAGGGGAAGAACAAACTTTGTGGCAAAACCAAAATTTCGTGAAGCCAAAATATACTTCCTCCATTGGGAGGGCGCTAGGCTAGTCGGTTATGAAGCAGACAATTAACAGATCCTAAAAATAGCACGATATCGCATTGGCTTTTACGTTGTAGACTTGAATATGCACAATATACTATACCAATTGTGAATACTAGGTACTGCCTTTGGCTTTTGACGATGGAAAAGAAGTGAAACTAAAAATACGACGTTAGATTTGAGCTTATTGGTAACTTACCTAAGTACCTAGGTAGGCTAGTAGTTTGTTGGCAGCTTGTTGGTTACCACATGTACTGAGATTGAAGTGGAAAGTCTTCCAAAAGGATACAAAGAGAGTGCTTGCTTACCTTTTACTCTTTGGCTGCTGGCTTGTCAGTCACTGCTGTTTTTGTTTCCGATTCGCTCTCGGAACTCTCCGAGTCCTCTTCAACATCATCATCCTTCTTTTCCGTAGGCTTGGCCCCCTTAGCACGTTTAGTGTTTTTCTTTTTTTTTAACCGCTTAGCTCGTTTCTTGGCAGTTCTCTCGTCAGCTGTTAGTTGATTTTCGAGCAATTTATCTTGGTACGCGTCATCTAACAATTCCTAAAAAATGTCAATTTGTATATAGGTAGCTAACCTAACCAATAACTGTGCTATTAACGGTTTGAGGCGTTCATTAGTTGGACATTATATTTTTAAATGATTTTGAAAAATGACATCACATCCCAACACCAAAGTGCATGGCAAAGCATAATTAAGTTTTTTGATATGTATATTTTTTTAATTTCTTTTTTTAGGTACAACCAGCTAGTAATTGTATGTGTCATTTAATATTTTATCAATATGGTTACGTACAGAATAATTGGACATTTGATCACACTGATTTACATAAATTAAGCAGTTCAACACAAAGGTGCTGAAATAAATATAACAATATTATGTATGTTCATCCCTGACAAGGTACTAAAAGTAATGTTATTTGATAATGGTGGGGTTGTGGAAAAGGCTGTGCTGTATACTATGGATTACGTACTAAATGAAGTAAGGAAATTTTAAGAAAAAATGAGGTATCTATATTAAGTAATTACTGTTTTTCATTTTCATTTTGTATCCATCTGAAAAGGACAATTTTTGTAAATGTATTGGATGGTCTTACGGAATTGTTGTCTGTTGTATGGTGATCGTAACTGATTGTACCATATCCATTTCTAGTAATTGGCTCTTTATTTCAGCTCCAGTTACAGTTGTGACCTTGATGTATCTACCACATATTATAAATAAATATAATACAAAATATTGCCAAAATGGATTTTTTTCTTCTGGCTAATTTACCTAGGGGAACATATTCTGCCAACAGGGTACCTACTTGTATCTACTTCCTACCCACTCCAAGTTGAGGTTAAAACCACATACCTTCTCTCCTTTCTCCTGGATGAACTTTTGCCGGGCATATTCTTTCCTTCTCAAATGCCGGTAAACATGAAATTCTCCGCTCCCTGCACCAGCGCTCGAGCCCATCACATTCCTCACAAAGTCTGGCACGTGCGGGTTACTTTTGTCTTTGGGTCGCGCAGGGATTACCACTGGCTTTTCCTGGAAACAACAATGATCAAAACTCTGTAATAAAATTCTTTTGGCTCATCTCTATCTCCTACTCTTAGTACTAGTGTTTAGAAAACTTTTTCAAAGTTTGTTGTATTTTTATGCTATACTACAAGTATAAGGACCAATAAAATTTCCAAATAACCATTATGTCCGTTCGCAAAAGTCTTTCGCTCATCCTGTCTATTATAGTCATCCATCCTGTGGTCTCTGTGGTTGGTTATACCATAGATTAAAGAATACTCTAGTACTACAGTTATCTCCAAATGGTTATCGTACGCTTAATTTTCTTTCTAGCAGACACTGTGAGCCGACAATGCCGCTAGCAGATTAAAACCACGTGTGTGGGATAGATTCCACTTCCTGTCTCTGTAGGACAGGAAACGTCTCAAAAATTCTTTACTTTTTTCGTGCATATCCAAATTATAAGACAGACAAGAATTATCTGCATCTGACTAAACAACATTGTGGCATTGATTATGGGCTTCACTTTTAGGTTATGTTTTCTAAGACTTGCTAAAAAAACCGTGACATATAAATACTAAGCCAAAAATAACTAACCGGATTCTTCATTAGCTTTTCTAATTTTATGCGTTGTAAATCATAAGCACTCTTCGCGATTGTAGGTTTATCTTCATTATCTTTCCCTTTTGGCTTTCTGTCACCCTTTATTGCCGCCATGACGGATAGCTCAGCTGCACAGAGCTGCCTCCCCTACCTTCCCCTCCATCAAGTGGTTTGTTAAGCTGCCACTAGATGGCACAAGCGACTACGGCCATCCAAAAATAGGGAACCAAAATATTAAAATTGGAAAAATAAGCCTTAGTACCCCAGCAAAGCGCAATCAAATGGTATATGATGTCAATATGACGTGCTGAAAGAACAATCCTAAGTACTCCACATAACAATAAGCATTTTAAGAATATTAAAATCACTTCAAAAATACCTGCTTACTCGAAGATTGGCTCGAGGATTGTAATGGACGACTAGTGATCAAGGAATTCCAGAGTCAATCAACGTTGGGGGACAATGCTTTTCTTATGGCGTTAAA
>QKMV01000421.1:0-23170 GCA_003287335.1 Lednia tumana
GGGGGGGGGGGGGGGGGGGGGGGGTTGCTCCGCACCACACGATGGATAACGACTTTAGCGAAGGGTTAGTATCTGTGCCTGACACTGAGTGCCGAGGCTCACGTATTGTTATTAATCTTTGCTCTTTTCACCGGATCATTACATCAATTGTGCTCCTTTCGTGCTCGATCTAGCTCGCTTATGTTTGGCCGTGATAACTGAAGTTCGGATTTCTGTTCTGTTCAATGAGTCATTGATGCTACGTCAATCCTAATTAATGCGTTTTTAGTTGTTATCAGATTAACTCGCGTACCAACCCAGAGCCAAGTTATTCGTAACACATGACAATGTTCACGGAAACAAAATATAGCAACCGAAATACCATTTTTTTGTCGAAATATATAGAAAAGTCATTTTATACAAATTGCACTACTCATAATTGGCAGATAATGAAGTAAAAGGTATCCCAAAAGGTGAGCAAGAAGATTTAATTTAATGCAATTTCTAGATTCCCAATGTTACTAGATTGTACTTCTAGTCTGTACGTCTGCTATATAAACACAAAACAGAACATGTATGTTAATTGAAATTATCTCTGATGGTGACTCGTCATCCGTAGGCAACACTTATGGAAAGGTTGCACTGGCTTCGCAAAGCAAACAAGACAATGCTGATACTTCACTCTGAGAAAGTTTCAAGCTTACGCTTGCGATCATTTTTCAGAAATCTCTCGTCAATTGAGCTAGCCATGTTAGGGAAACGGAAAAATCAGATCATTCTTTGTTGGTCGCAGTTCGCGCTTCGCAGCAACCGTGGGCCTGCTCCCGAGCTTTGTTTGCCTTTGGGCCCAGCGGCGTCGTGTTTTTGGTTTCGGAAGATCACAAGACACTGCTGGTTTACGGTGGTGCAGCAGCGAACGGGCTCCAGGGCGGAACGGGACGCTAAAGAGGCTGGAGCGAGAGAGCGAGAGAGAGAGAGAGAGGCGACATGCGGAGGGGAGAATTCGAGATGGTTTAGCGAAGACTAACTCTCCGAAAAGATATCCAAGTCGTCTCAATTCCAGGCCAGAATGAAACGACTCTCCATTCTCTCCTCTTCTATATTTTATTCCATTTTAGTTTTCGGTGGTATAGAAAACGGGAGAGGGATAAAGGAATCTTTCCCTTTATCGTTTTCTTTTGAGGTTTTGACTATTAAGTCGGCCATAACTTAAGAACAATGAGCGGCCACGTATGAATAAGAATAGTTCAATAAGGATTTAATGTAGATCTAGAAAATGGGTTCATAAATAAGGCGTCGTCGCCTGTCTAAGAATTAACCCGGGTAAATTATTGTACTGATATTAGTTTCTCCAGGATGATTGAAAATAATATCTATCCGACGTTTTAAGAAAGAAATAAAATAAAGTCCCTGATTTCTAGGAGAATACCACTTTCTGCCTGATATAGTTGTCCCTCTTTCTTATCAAGTCATTAAATATTCCACGACGAAGACAGTGGAATAGATGAGATGACTATTGACTATAAAAAGCTTTCCCAACAGCCCGTGCAAACTGTTCGGTTGAAAGAAGATAGCGCACAAGTTAGTGAAAAAAGCGGATTTTTTTGAAATATAAGGACCAGGCAGTACTTGTGTATTTGGTCATAATATACTCTGCAGGCGAACGGGTCAATTATAATCTTGTTAAAGGCCTTGTAGTAAAATAGTAATCGAAATTGTTCGGGTTTAGCGATGTTCGGGAACCTCCCGTCACTGAGAAATACCAGCACTTGGGTTGTAAGTAAGCTAGAGCCTGATAAATGTAAGCTATTTACTAGGCTCAAGGTATGGATAAAAATAAATGGTCGGACAAGTCTTAAGCATAACTCGCAAGGGAAGTTTGTTGACGTGGTGTGCGATCATTTCCTCTTGGCCAGTTTTCCTTTGAGGATTCAGCGAGCAGAGCGCGCGTGGGTGGCAGTCAAGGAATGGTCAAGAATCAATTTGGCTCAAAGAACCGGGAAAGGCGAGGGTCAAAGCGCGCGGAGTTGGGGAGAAAAATGATTCAAAATTATGTGATCATTTAAATCCATACTCCAAAGGGAAATGGCCACTCGTGAAGTATCAGGCTGCTGTTATTGGAGAAAATGTTTGGGAAGGGCGCAAAGTTCAAAGGTTCATCGTTAAACATTTTCCAAGTTTTCTTCGAGTTTCCCAGGCTGTTATTTCAGACCGTACACACTTCTTGCCCTGAATCTGATTACTCATTCAATTATTTACGCTCTTGTATTTCAAATAAATTCAGTCCAGTCGTTAAAAAAGAAAACGAGCGAATTTCTGGGAGCGGAGAAGCGATCAACGTAACTTGAACAGAAAGTTGAAGCACGAAACTTATTTCTACGCATGACACGAAATGGACGACTAGTGATCAAGGATTTCCAGAGTCAATCAACGTTGGGGGACAATGCTTTTCTTATGGCGTTAAAAATCCTCCAAAACTGATCGCCTCTGGAACGCTAGTCGTCCATTAAATTTGTTTTGAATGTGACTTGATAAGCACCCAACTACACTCTAGTTTTTACAAGCTTACCACACAAGTAGTGCTACCAACTGTAAAAAAAACTTAATGAATTGGTCCAGATAGGCTGTCGATAATAGCTGCGTCTTAAAACGATCTTTTTCTTATTTTTTGTTGTGATCAATTATTGAAGCACTTGTATTTAACATGTATTGATGAGCGTGAAAATGTAAAAAAACAGCGCAGATTTTGAACCAAATATGTTCCACATGTCTACAGCAGTGCACTTTTGCTATAGAAGCTTCAAACATGGCAGTTTAAGCCTAAGAAACAGTATGGTAACAAGGCTTTTTAGCAAGCTTCAACTGTGGCAGTTTATGCATGGAAACCTTAAGGTAACAAGACTGTATAGCAAGCTTCAAATGTGGCAGTTTATGCATGGAAACCTTATGGTAACAAGACTGTATAGCAAGTTTCAAATGTGCCAGTTTATGCATTGGAAACCTTGTGGTAACAAGACTGTCTAGCAAGCTTCAAATGAGCCAGTTTATGTCTTGGAAACCTTATGGCAACAAGACTGTATGGCAAGCTTCAAATATGGCAGTTTGGAAACCTCATGGCAACAAGACTGTGTATGAAGTTTTCCTACACACCGTACACGCATCGCACCGAAGTCGGCAGGCAATGAATGCGTGAAGCAACAGAGACACGAGGTCCACTTCACTAATGGTGTGTACGCACGTACTTTACGCACAATGACTCGCGCTTGTGGATAATTTCACGCAGGAGTGAACATCAAAGCGAGTGACGATCAGCGTCATTATCAACCGATGTGCCCAGGGCATGGTCAGGGGTGGTCGGGGGGTGGTCGGGGGTTGGTCGGGGGTGGTCGGGGATGGTCGGAGCCGTGCTTCGAACAGGGAAACTGCAAGGGTAATCCGAAAGCACGGGTGTTCAACGCCCCACCCCACGGAAAGGATAACCAGAAGATCAAGCGAGCAGTTTTGTCAAACGACAATTACTTTTTAGTCTGCACGTACGCACGTATGGGCATTTTCCTTTTTTAGCTCACACGCTAGCTACAAAACACGCCCGAAATATTAGCAGAGTAACAGGCATATGTAACATACGTTGAAACATTCGACATTTACGTATATTTAGTACACGTTTTTTATACTAAATCTATTTTTTGAGTCATTTGAGTCATTTTGATTAATTTTTTATGGTAATTTCCTAGACTTAGCACTAGACTTCATAACAAATTACTCACCAACTGATTTGAATGCTAAAAAATCCACTAGACTTTCCCAACATGACGTACACTAAGCTGATTATTTAGGGGTAAAATGCATCTGTGTCTAAAGAGTTTCCAGATATGGCAGGTGGAAATGGTGAAGCGTGATATAAAAGCTAACATTTGGATTCATTTATTTTCATACCGACTAATTTGTTTATTTGTAATTTGTTAAACACGTGCAATGCTTCTCATTCATTTTCATTGCTTGATTGATCATTGGTGTTTAACAACGCCCTCGACCTATCCCCATGTGGCATTCGTCATATGGCGTCGGTGAATGATAGGGTGATGATGAACCTAAATGAGAAGAGGGGAAGCCCGGTGCCGGCACGTAGCCTACTCTGTATAAAAGCAACAAGGGGTACACCGCTTAAATTCCCTTCTGAAGGACGGTAAGCTCGAGCAGTGTGAATTCCTTCACTAATCCGTGCTGTCAAGAGGTTGATGACAAAGCGACTGAAGCTGATGTACGAGATTCAAACCCTCCAATCTCTCTCCCGAACCGAAATTGACCTAGGGATGAATGGTCACCCATCCAACTTTAGGTACACCGCAATGTGCTTAGCTTCGGTGATCTCACGAGAGCCGGTGTATCCAACACGCCTAACCGTTCGATTTAACTGCATTTTAGGTTGAATGCCTGTGCAATGCTACTGTGCCTTATCCTTTTTCCTTTTCTATCTTGCGATATATTTTTCTGACTCTATTGGTCTAATTGGTAGAAATTCTACACTCCGAGCGCGAGGCTTTCCATACTTATGCCTGATAACAAAAGTTTTCCTTTCGTTTTCTGGAAACTGGAAAGTGAAAACTACGTCCCCTACAACCCGAAACTGTCACGTCTATTTGTCGATATTCCACTTTGGCTAACGAAAATGTGACAAAGCTTTCGTCTGCGATTCGGAAAAAAAATAACTAGATTTGCAGGTTGCGTCCTGGCGACGTGGTGAGAATGTCGCAACAAGAATTCTGCGTCGCAGAAAAAAAAAACCGGGCGATAGGAAAGTTTTGATCAAAATAGGAAAATGAAATACAGAAATCGAATGACAGAGTTTGTGCCACGTTTCAATTTTCAAAGGATTTACTTGGCACGTCAGTTTTTTTTTCGTGTGTAGTAAGCCGGAGAATGTTGTGCAGTTGTTTTTCCTCTCTATGATTTAGAACACTTCCCGTAGAATATCAGCGGCCTGGAAATCTACCATACGGAAGTTTTCTACACAAATTTTATTCCTTTACACTGCTCTGCTTTGAATTCAACCCTTAGCACTTTTTTCCCTTTCATTCCACGATACGTTTTACGCGAGTTATGACTTTTATTAAATCGCCATTGGCTGAAAAACGCCATGCTTTCGTCCGTAGGCAAGTGACGTCATGTATTTGTTGCGATTGGCTGTTAAAAGAGTGTCAGATTCAAGCCGAGATTTCTACTGGCCCGTTAGGTTACAGGTAGGCGTGTACTTCCATCTGACGTCACTCTGAGTTTTCAGTAGAAGATACAATTATGACCGGTTCTGATTGTGTAAAGTGACATAACTGAGCTCAAATTTTACTCACAAGAAAACTAACAGTACATTCGTGATCCAGACACAATTATCAGTCTTTAAAATGTATAGAGAATGCAATCTATACTTCAAAAGACTTACCTATTCTGAACTCACTGCAATGCTAATCAAGTTGCATGCGACCATGATATAATTGCGACCTCACATCAATTACTAGAGCGTAATTTTAAGCTTTCGCACTGCAGCACTTGCGAACATTATTCGAGTAGCGAGAATTGATTTAATTAAGCTGCTAGTTTGTTGTCACAGCCTAATGAGAATCAAATTTCAGACAAACTATATAATGAACGAAACGCCCTGACTATGTGAAACAAAAGCCCCGATGGCTACGCAACATATTACCGCCGATGCCAAGGTCGTGTGACAAAGCGTATTGCGTGGTAGCGAGGATAGTTAGACTTGGACGTAATCACTAATCAGCAAGTCATTCTTGGGAATATAGGCTAGAGTGGACGCAACATAATGGTCAGTTTCTTCCGATCGAGGGTAATTGGCGCTCGAGAATCAATCGTCTTTCTTCGACGTGAGTTAAGGTTCATTCATTTCGGGCACAAATATTTGGTTCGACTCATTTTCGAAGAAGTCATTTTACTAAACAGATGTGTATATTCAAATATTTCAGTTTGGTTTAGAGGGTTGTACGAAATATCGTAAGCAGTTGTTTGAGTGAACTTTGGCAGTGTTCCCTGTTAGCTGGAACTGTTTGTAAAATTAATTTGAGCAGTGCAGAACAGTGTGAACTTAAATATTTTATTTTCGCCTCGTTCATTTCAACTGATTTTGATTGAAATCCACGAGCAAACAAACCAACAAAAAACTCCCATGGACGCTCATGAACTAAAATCCTAGTCAGCAGGAAATTCAAGCGCCAGTGCTTGATTGGCATGCCAACTCCCAACAGAAACCACGAGCTTCTCATCGGCGTTTGCACCCACAACGAGGACGCAATGCCGACGGTTTTGAGGCGTCTACCCGTCCCAGAAACCACCCCATGAACTATGAACTAAAAACTCAACTTTGTTGAGGAAAAAGACACAAGTCCAAACAATTACACAACTAATCAGTTAAGAAAAAAAAACTGATGTAGAAACTGGGTCTGAATGCTAAGAAATCCTCTTAAACTTTCCAAACCTTTCGTAAACTATGCTGTTAGCTTCTTCAGGGATAAAAAGCTTCCCTTAAGAAGTACGCAGGCTAGTTTACAAAACGCTGGGAAGTCTCAAGTGGATTTCTAACAATTTCAAACCCAGTTTATAAACCCGTCATTTGAAAACTAGTGCCGAGACTAGGATACAGATCCAAGTGTTCAGTATTTTCCAACAAACCGATTCCATTCCAGAGCTCGGCCACCGCCATGCCACGCCAGCTCCTCACCGCCTTCCTGCTTCTCATCACGTTCATCGGCGTCCGCGCGCACACCGACGCCGACGGCTACGAGGCGTTCACCCACCTCGGCAAGCACACGGTGTTGAACGCCTACAAACTGCACACGTCGCGAGCCACCTGGGACAACGCCAACGCGGCCTGCATCCGCGAAGGGGCGCACCTGCTCATCATCGACTCCATCGACGAGGTGCGCCTGTCGCGGACCCTGTGGACACGCGTCCCTCCCGCGGGCACGAACCTCGACCAACTCCACGTCGGCATCACGGACGCGGCACAGGAAGGCGTCTGGAAGACTGTCTTAGGTAGGACCCTAGCCCGAAGAATATTAATATCACTTCAAAAAGAAAACCTACTCGGGGACTTGAACCGCGGACCTCCGGCTTACATGGTGATTACTGTACCAATAGACCACATTCAAAAAGTCATTCCAGAGACGATTAAAATCGTGTGTGTAATGCTTTTCTTATGGGATTACATTTTAAAAAGGCCTTGTTGACTCTGAATTAAGCCTTTTTGAATGTTGTCTATTGAGCTAAGCAGGGTACAAAACTAGTAAAAACGCTGTTAACGTTACACCGAAGCTGTGTGTCCTGCTTAGATCAGCTGGTAGAGAAATAACTATCTACGCCAGAGGACCGGGGTTCGAGTCCCCGCGTAGGTAGGTATTTTAGAAGTGATATTACTATTTTTTTTTAAATATGTCATGTCATGTCAGAAGACATGAGTCTTAAGAATTTTATATTACTATTCTTCACGTTAATACTGGTTTGCTATTCTCTTAAAAGGTTATGGTTGTGAATGATTGGTTTTGTGATGGAGATACGAAGAGCATAGCATAGATTTTGGCAAAAACCGATTTCAAACTGGGATGAAAAGGTCTTTTTCCCCTGAAGAAGTAAGGAGTAAACTTAACGGGATTGATGGGAGTTTAAATCGATTCGTTACCATTCGATCCAGTTGGTCATCTGTTTTTTGAAAACTAGTGCTAAGATTACGAGCTACATATGAGTCTACACACTTTTCAAAACAGAGATTTTGTCATCTCAAAACCAGGCTCTATATTGCAGGTACGCATATCAATGTGCTATAAATGGCTTTAGTAAGCCAACTGATAATAACTGCAATAACTGGTAACAGTACATTTTTCTACCCACAGGGGCGCCGGTGGGCCACCACGTGGGCTGGGCCGCTGGCCAGCCGGATAACGCGGGCACCACCGAGCACTGTGGCGCCATCACACGGGACGTGTTGTACAACGACCTTCCCTGCAATAAACTGTACCCCTGTCCGTTCATTTGCGAGAAGGAAATCGAGAGAATGGACGCCTTCAACGGAGGGTCGACTCTAGAAGAAGTAGTCAGTAGCCTCAATACCAACCAAGACGTGGTCGATAACGGTACGAGGAATCACAAATATCAGTCGAGATTTCTTGCTATCCTGCTTCGACTTTAGGAGGCGTTATTTAAAGGTTAGGGTAACCAGATAGGTAGGTACTAACGTAATATTAATTGATTAATTGATTGATTGATTATAACTGGTGTTCAAAGAGGCTGTGACCCTCTAAAACTAAACAAATCCACTTATCAATGGTCGTCAGCTAGAAATTGAAAGGTAAAAAGAAACATTTTTGTTTCCCTACCAATCGGCGAAAAATCGTCAAACATGCCTTGGTGGGGTGCTCAAGGCAAAATCTCCCTCAAGAAATCACGCAGCAAATTTTTTGACCCTGAGCACCTAGGAGTAATTAGTTTGGTCCAAAAAATATAGGAAATCGATGCGAAATTCGTTCGTTTAAAAAAATTTCTCTTTCATAAGTTGTGTATTTTAACCACAGTCGGGTTATTACCGAAGGAATGTTTCGCATTTTAAGAACATCGAGTCGCCGCGCGCGCTGACCAAGATCGTAAATATCTTGTACAAATTCTTAGAATTTCTGCAAAAAATTTTGGAATGTTATTTTAGTCTACCATGAAGTATTCGAGTCTGCGGGGGAATTTGATTTTAGATGGTTACAGCTCCTCAAGGTGGAGGGAGGGGCAGGTTAAGATGCACATCAGATTTCCAATTTTTTTAAATTACTGCAGCTAAACTATAAGTGGCAGTCACCAAACTTGGTTAACTCCACGAGAATTCAACTGGCTTTTTGAAAAGATATTTAGGATATGTTTGTTTTTTTAACCTTTTTAAAAACCCTGATTTTAAGAGGGATTTTATCATTTTTTTCAACTTAAACAATTTTTTTTAAAAAACTGATGAATATAAAAATTTGAAACACAATTTTTTAGAAAGCCAATTAGATTTTTGTGGAGGTAAGCACGTTTGGTGTCTCTACTACTTATATTTTAGCTGTAGTTATTAAAATAAACTTAAAATCGGGGGGGTTTTGCCAGTTGCCCCTTTCCCGACATTAAAAGACGCACTCGACTCTTCGCCTGGTGGTAGTTGTCATTTGGCGTCGGTGAATGACAGCTAGTGATTATGAGAACGATGATGAAACAGAAACAGTGAAACTAACGAAGAAGAGAAGAGCCTCGGTTCCGGCACGTATCCTACTCCTGTCGAAAAGCAAGGAGACCACCGCTTAACGTCCTTTCCGAAAGACTGTACAACTCGAACAGCATGGGATTCCTCCACTAATCCGTACTGTCGAGAGGTTGATGGTAAGGAGAGTAAAGCTGCTGTGCTAGCTTATAACCCTCCAACCTCTCTCAAACATTACTGGGTCTTGGAACTAATAAATAGCTTTATCGCTGGATTTATATCAGATACTATTTTTCAATACCAACTATAAAAAAGAGAGTAGGTAGGAGTCGAGTTCACCGAACAGTCTTAATCTGGCTGGCTCTCTTTTGGTACCGTGGATATAGTTGTAGTAGTTATTATAAGTTTCTATCGTTACGAGAAATGCAACCGCCAAAATATTTCCCATCTAAGTTTTAACAATTAAATGGAACATAGTACTGTCTATGGCAAAGTATAATCTCAAAGCATTTATTTAATTTTCCAAAAGAATTTTCCTCAACTTTTCCCGTACGTTTTAGGATCTTTAATATGCTCTAATCCTCGTCTTAATCCAGTCTCCACGACGAAGGCAGGATTAGCGCTAAAACCTTCTGCCAGAATGAACGAAAGCCGCACGTTTACGGGAGAAAAGATAAATAAGGAAAGAAGAGAAAAGCAGCAAAGGAAGAAGTGTTTTTGAAAACAAACGCACTTCGCACACTAGGCCAATTCATTCGTCACAAAAAAACAACACCCTTGGAATCTCGTGGAATTCTCGCTCTGTTGCGTTCAGTGCGTTTCAAGCCGGCTATTCCCTCATTTCACAGTGAAGTGTTTCTGTAATAGATACGACCTATGACCCCCGAATAGCAGAGATTTGGGAATAAAGATATTTTATCAACCATTCAACACGTTTCTTTTTAAATCTGTTAATTAACATTCGAGATCGGAAGGGCTAACTGACCTTAGGTTGGAAGAGAAGAAATTCATCTACGGTGGAGAAGAGATTTAGGATAAGGAAAGCTCGATTACAGTGCAAGAGGAATGGGCTTTGTATGAAGAATTTGGTTATCGTAATGGTGGGGTGAACTTTCTACCAGGACTACAGCTACAATCGTTGCAACGTTGCAATGTTGCTGAGGAATACGACTTGAACATTATCAAGGTCTAACAGATTCCAAGGTTAGGTCAACTTCTGAACTGGAGGCTTCGCAAATACTTTTCTAGAAAAGAAGCGATTTTTAAGTAGCTTTTTTACTCGCATTCAAATTTCTAGCGGCGTACACTGGCCTCACAAAATATAACCATTTTGAAGAAACGTAGTGAGTCCAGCACATCAAACGTCGTCTACTGTGTTGTGAACCACACATGTGATCATGCGCGGTCTCGGCAACACGTGCTCAGGAATTCGTGCTAGAGCAAATACGACTAATCTCTGTTGGCCCACTGGCACCATGCATAAACAAACAGTCCTATTAGTTGTGATATTAAAATGCACGATGGGTATCTGAGGCATTTTGTCGACGACGTGTTTTCGCGGGAGCGGCGCGGCGTGATGTCGTTGATAGGCGTCACGACGCTCCCAAGCAATTAGTCTGATTTACAGCGATTGCCGAGAGACCCATGTCTAATTGGAACAACACTTGCTGCGGAGTCGGTGTTGACAAAACGTCGTCGTCGTCGTCGTCGTCAACGTCGCCGTCACAAATAGTAGCTATTGTTTTGTCGTGTTTCTTGTTGTCAATATTGAGTCGAATGGAAACACTGACGGTGAATTTTTTTAAGAGACTCGTTGTCAATACCAAATGTAGAAGTTTAAATATGACTAGGAATAGTAAGTCTAATGGTTGGTTCAAGGTTTCCATAAGTGGAGATCACCCCACAATGCTAAGCTGCTTGCCTATCTTTAGGTATATTGCTAGAGATAAGAAAGGTACCATGCGCGGTATCACATTTAATGTCTGTTTTTATTCCAGGCTGCCCAGCGACAAGTTTCGGCATTTTTGGTCGCTTCAAACCAGATTCAAAATTCTTCTTCTCAGGAATGCTGTGATAGAGCCGACAAAACCAAAATTCAATCCTGTCTTCCTCCTCAATCACACGGAGGCACTTGAAAAAGTAATTATTTTTTCTTTTCTCACCACAAAAAACCACAAAATTATGTAGGTGGCGAGATGTACCTACTAAACTTCTAGAAACGGAAAACAGTCGCTGGAAGAGAGAAATACACAACTAATTTCAAACTTTCATTGAGTTTCAATGGACCCAACGTCGTCTGCTATCACTTTTATCGGCCAATTTATAATTTCAGTAAAGTACAGGGGTAGAATGTTCCAGGGAAATGGCTTACTGTGCCATTCTTCCGAATAGGGAATGACATGAACATAAACTGGAACATGACAAACCCCCGCGCTTATATCTACAATTGCATCAAATTCTTCACCAAGGCTCTGTACATTTCAGATTAAAGGTAACAAGCTGTAGGCTAAGAACTCTATTCAGACGTTAATTCATGAAGTTTCCAAACAAAGTGCTTTGTATTCACGATTGTTGTTGTTTAAAAGCTGAATACAGGACATCCAAACAACAACGCAGAGAGTTAAGTACCGAATGCAGATAAAATCTCTCGCATTAATGTAGCATCTGCGACAGAAGGAAGTCTTGCTGAAGATTTCACACCGCTGCGATCGTCTCGCTGCATTCAATTCTATTTCCGCTTCTTTTTCCAATTAGCGTTGTTCTTTTTTGCATATTTACTTAAGCTGCTCACAATTCGGAGCCCGATAATTGATTTTAATTATGGAACGTAATTTCTCGTTAATATTCAAAGAGGTTAGCGAACAAAGTAGCACCCACCGCCGAAGGCCTTTGAATCCATTGGCCGCGAACTACTAACTACCCTAACGAGTAGCAGCAAAAACACACGAAGGAGCAGGGTTGACCAATTGCCCTGCGGTGGTTGAATAAGTTATGGTAATACCATTCTTGAAAATCCTGTCCAACTCTCAATCAGAGCTGTCACTTTGTATCTAGATAATTCATCCAGATAATTCTTGTTCTCTTTCATCTTTATCTCGACAATCTTGGTCATCGTTTTCTTTGATCTTTCTCTACATAAAAACTACGTAATTTTTGCCGTTCATCTAAGATGAAATATTCATTATCTTTTGGTTTTGTTTTAAGCGTTCGAATTTTCTGATTTAACAAATCAAATAGACAGCACTGTAAAACAGGCTTAATTTGTACTAGGTACTTTTGAACTAGCAACTGGCTAGGTGAGTATCCATCACTTGTCTGGCCTTAAAGCAGCTTCTCTGTAGAATTGCGATTGTGAGGCGTTAACTCCAATGGTCAAAAATCATCTTAAAAATAGATTTAAAAAAATTACGCTATCCACAAAAATGTGTAGTTATCTTTTTTATAGATAATTATTAGTAAATTATGATTTTTAACTAGATACATTCTTCTGCGTTATCTTTATAACTAGATAATTTTCAAAGTTATACGTCATAACTTTGCTCCTAATCTTAGAAATAGTGGTGGAGAGTGGTTTTTTAATATACTTGTAGGTACTACATTTTAAAGACAAGATGAAATTAAGAGTTTCTAAATGTGGATTTGATTGAGTGTTTAAGAAGCGGTTTTACAAACTGGGTTCAAATTTCAAGTAGTACTAGTGGATTTCTCAGCATTCAAATCCAGTCTGTTATAATTTTTTTATTACGGTAGCAGGTGGTTGAAAATTAAAATTGTTTTGCTGACCTACTGAGAGACATTATTTAACATTTACTGATCATTTTCGCAGGTATTTTGTTTCAACTTTCAGTCGCCAAAATGCTCTGCCACGAAGCGAATGTCGACACATCATCTTTCGTACAATTCTTGCGATTATTTTCTAAATATGACATCGAACGTAACTGCTTAACGGTGCGACGAGGCGACTAAGGACCGGTTTTTCAGTGATCCGTTAAAAACCTGACGGCTCGTTAACTTGTTATTACCATGACAACAGCCAATCAGGTGTCTTGATTCTCTTTCTAACGGACCGTTAATATTTAACGGACCACTGAAAAACTGGCCCTAAGCAGCTATTTCGAAATTGTAAAACCTAACATTAAAAAAGTCGTTTGATTTGCCTAGTATGACATCATCTGACAAGTGCATTTACTGGAATCACTAATGAACGTGGTGAGATCGAATTCAATGCACGATCGGAGTTCACCGGCGCAGACACAGTTCTAATTGTATCCACCACGCCGCCGGCCGTATAGCTATCTACGAGGCAGACTGCATTGTTTCCACACAACTCGAACTCCCTAGCCACACGATTTCTATTAACTGGGGATTGATCAGCTTCAAGATCATTCTGTCATGAAAACAGAGCATGATCTCATTTCTCCCCTTGCCAGACTTCGAGGGCGGAGGTCGGAGGGCGGGGGGTTGCCGGCGGCGGGGAAGTCGCTGCACGGTCTTTGCATGCGGATGGACTGGTTGGTGCAACTTGGTGTAACTTAGTGTAAGTTTTGTTCAACCAGTAGAACGTTCGGTTCGGCAGATATCGTCTTTACCTCTCTCTAACAAGTAACTTGATATAAAAGCGTCTTGGAGATTGCTGTTTACGTGGGTTAATTGAAAACATCTTGTTGGTAGCGAGAGGAAAAGTAATTTAAAACGTCTGGTAAATTAGGTGTACCAAAACACCGCTGCAAGTAGGTCCAGCGATTGGCGATGTAAATGAGAATTCGCTGTAACTCGTAACAATCAACAATGGTTTTTCAAAAAAGAGCATCCAATATCTAACAACGGATCTCAGGGTCGGTTTTGGTTTTACCTTATTCTTCAACTTGGAGTTAAGAGATAACTCTGAGACACAAATGAATTCCTTTGCCACTGATTGGTCGTTGCTATGGCATTTAACTCTACTCCTATTTAGCTTGGAGTTGAGAAAGTGGCAAAACTAGCTTCAAGACAACATTAAATGTTTCAGTGTTCGGCTCCCTAGATTGGCATGGTAATTAAGTGTACATTTTTGCTAGCAGCTTGCGCAGATGCGTGCACTCGTTAAAAGTGCACACAGCTAGCAATTAGCAGTAATAACTAAAAACGCACGTCGCCAATTTGTTTTCTGCGCCAGTGGTGGCTGTCCTGGTACCCGCATCGCATCTGTTTGAAATGACTATTCGCATTGCGCTGCTCGGATCCAAACGGAGCCGAGCCTAGCCGAGCCGAGCCGAGCCGAGTTGCACAGTTCCTTCGGCGGTTATTCTTCGAGGAAGAGAGTGAGACCAACATTTTAAATTTTATGTTGAAGGTAAGGGATTCTTTAGATAAACTGTTTTACAAACTGGGTAAGACTGCTAAGAAAGCCATTAAAAGAGTTTAAACCTTTCGCGAGCTATACTGGCCACTCCTTCAGGGGCTTCTGACGTGACAACAGTGGACAAAAAGTTCGTGGAACGTTGGCAATCTTTTAGAAGACTTATTTGCATTCTTACCCAATTCATACATTTTTTTGAAAAGTAGTGCTAAGATTAGGAGTTAGACAGAGAGTTAGACAAGACATGGAAGAGTGGAGTCTGAAGAATTTAAAGATTCTAATCCTTATTTTTAAGCACATAATATACCGATTATTTAAGCTAGAAATTTGTTTCTCATGATGCATCTACCTATTCTATTTACCAAAACAAAAATTACAGCAAATAATAGTGTGTTTGATATGCGCCTTGCCAAGAAGATATTGACCGTTTAGTTTCAACATATACTATAGTGGCTTGCTATTTTTCTGTTTAATAAATTACGAGACAGCCAGCCACAGCATTAGTGCATACATTCATCAATTTGTAATTTCTCCGGCTACCCACGAAAAAAATTACCAACATCAAAGCTTGGTTGCGAAAGAGCGTGAACAAAAAATAGCGCATATGACAAGCAAATAATAGGAATCACTCACAAATCAACTGTTTGCTAATAAGAATAAATAGATGGGAAGAGAACGTCACATCTAACTCTAAGGAATCATAAATTGGCCGATAAAAGAGATAGTAAATCAAGTTTGCTCCAATGAAACTCATTAAAACCAGTCCTTTCTATCTCCCTCCCAGGGACCGATTTACATTTCCTTCAGGTACCGTTTAATTTGTAGGATACAAGGACAATGGATTGATAAATTATGGGAAGAAAAAATGAAAATTCCAAGAGATAAAAACGGTTCAAGTGTTTAGATATTATACAAGAATAAGTAGGACCCGCATCAAGCAAGCAATTTGGCTCCGGCTTAGCGTTTTCAAGCGGGTATTGTCTCAAGAAGAGATTCTGCAGTTCAAAGAGTTTGCTTATCCCAGCACCAGCAACAGCAGCGGGAGCAGTGCAAAGCAACTCGCAAGTATTTTTCATTTGCACGCTTCATAAGAGTCACAAGAACAGAGTAGTTGAAGAGGAGGAACGAAATTCAAAGTAGAAAAGTTTTTTTTTTCTTCTCGCTGGGAAAGTTCCCGAGTCGACAATGAGGGTAGATTCTATCTCTCGTTAATGAACATCCGAACTTTTGTCAAGAGGGTAGGGGACGGGGACATACAAGTGTAAATAAGGACGGCGTTCTCTTGTTTCGGGATAGAGGTGAAAATTCGCGCCCGAATTAACAGTCATCGTATATTGCTCAACGCGAAAGCGTAATTACTCTAAATCAAAATTCAAAAGCATCACTATATTGGCAAATACTGTAGTAGTTGTAAGGAACATCTGTCGCAGTGGAACATGCTTTGCGTGCTACTGCAAGTGCCTTAAGAACTTGATAAGAAAATGAAGAAAAAACATTTGGAGATAATAATTACATACCTCAAACCAAACATTGTAGTATACTTAGCCTTCGCCTCAAACCTTCACATCAACGCTATGCAAGTGCCATACTATTTTATTGTTGATGAATATCTACCTATATGTCTTATAATTGATTATCTATAACTGTAGATAAGTTACTACTTGCTATTTGATTTTTACGTTACCAAACCTGAAGCCTTGTCCTTGAGACATGTCGATTTCAAGGTTATTAGTTTGCCCGCCTCGCTCCTAGTATTAAAACCACGAAATTGGACACAACATCAACCAGCGGCTCCGAAAACATTCGCTTACGCCAAGCTGACGCCAAACCACGCCATAACGATGCTAAAAAATAAACATAGTCAGCAATTCTGGCTACACGCAGCAAAAGTGCGTTTGAAGCGTATGTATCGCTGTCTCCATGGACGTCGCATACCGTAAGCGTCTCGAAAGACAAAAGCTGTAGGCGCCCTTCTTAATTTCACCTAATGGCTTTTTCCGACCTGGATTCGTTGCTTATGCCACGGCGCATGCAATTCGTTCCCTTTTGTGTGAATGTCCACCATTAAGCATGCTACATGAGGGCATGAAAATTCAAACAGGTTTTATCAGAAAATTTCACGAAACCAACGTAACCACCGGCTCTCAAATCCTTCGTTCGCTCAAAAAGGTTTGTCAGCAGACTCGTAAGTTAGGAATTTCGCGTGGTGAAATATAAAACATGGTGTAAATGAGCTCGAGAAACAATAGACAACATTCAAAAAGGCTTAATCCAGAGTCAATAAAGACTTTTTAAAATGCAGCCCCATAAGAGAAGCATTACACACACGATTTTAATCGTCTCTGGAATGACCTTTTGAATGTGGTTTATTGTCGGAAGCGGCACTTTTCGAGGTTCTATTCCTATAGAAAAACAAAATTTTTGGAATGTTATCTTTACAGCGATGCGTCTTTCATTCATCTCGTATGGCACAAAAGTTTTTTCTGCTCCATATGTCAAACGGAATGTCCGATCAAGCTGACATTTTTTGTGAGTGTTGCCCCTTAACTAACTTTGATTGAAATAGTTTATAAACCCAAGTGGTTCAGTAGTTCTATTTCATAAAAAAATGTTTGGAATTCGCAAAATTTCCATAAGAATATCATGGGAATGTTTTAACACGAGAAACTGTTTACATAGCGTCTACCGAACGAGCATCCTGTATGATTGTAAAAATTTGATAAATTCAAGGTTGCTATAGGTATTTAAAAAATCTATCGGTCAAACGATTTTCCATGCCGAAAAAGTCACCGCGAGCTCATTCAACGCGACACAAAAGTGCTTAGCGTTTTCTTCTAGTAGACTATTATGGTAAAATCTCTATCTGTAAGAAAATGTTAATTTAACGGGCAGCAACCCTTTCGCAAGGTTGCCTACACAACAATTCGTGCGGTGAATTCTCTCAACATACACGTGTAACATATTGTAAAGAAGCTGCAATCTGAACATATATTTCGGTCCGATTGCGATCGAGCTATACATGCGCAGAGAATGATTCAAAGCGGGACGAGATTTCATTTTCATTATCTCGTTCCGTCATTTTGACGTACTTTTTGCGTTTATTGACAAACTGTCTTCTTTGTCAGTCGACAGTCGCCTCATGTCCTCGACGAGAAACACAGTCTAATAATCTTGCACTATTGCCTCGCGTCTCTGCAAATCCTTACCGACTGTCTCCGCCATTCTTCGGTGACAAATGAGTTTATGGACAATTTTGATCAGCTTTCAAATATCTCGTGCACATTCAGATTGAATAAGATCGCAGCGTAATTCGTATCCTCGCGAGTCGTGGTACAAAACTTTTATACACAGCAATCGAAACAGTTTCGTTGTCTAACAATTGTTTATGGTCGTGGAATGATTAAAATATAAACTTAATATACGATTTACCAACCAGAAACATGTGCCGCTGCAGCTATAAAGATTTCCTGTCCTCTCCGCCACCGGAAATGAAGCAAGCTTCAAGTAATAACGCCGTAGTTCTAATTAAAAAAAATAAAAATCTTGCCTAACAATAAAACGACGTTATATTAAACGTAATCAAATTTAAAACATAATTTAATTAATAAAGAGCCCTCGTAACAAACGTATTTTCTTTAATATTAGGGAATGCAATATAAAATATTAACGCCGAAATTATATCTCCCACCCACGGCGAAGAAATAATCTCAAGTTTATGAGTTTGGAAAGACAGGCGGATGAGTTAACGACGCCGATGTTGCATTAGAGCTCACGCATGGCGGCGTTAAATTTTGTGCGTGGCGTCGTGCTAATAAAGTGCACATCCGCGGCGACGCCAAATGAGCACGACGTCGACGTCGACGCCGTTTCGCGGAACCGGTCGTAAACAAGGAAATTATCTGCTTTATCAAAGGCTCTCCGTTCTCTGAGGTGAGAAAATGAGCGCGTGGAATTATGAAAATTTTACGAAAATTTTACGTTTTTTTTTCCTCCGGGCGGTTTAGAGTGCGGTGGATTTATTTGATGCCCTAGCAACTACAGTAGAGCAGAGATAAACAACTAGCCTAGCAGCATCGAGCCAGTTTGAAATAGGTGGGGTCATGAAATAAATTAAACATTATGTTGAATTAACATTGAATGTACCTTGCTTAGCTCAGTAGTTAGAGCCTTTGCCAGGTAAGAAAAAGGTCCGGGGTTCGAGTCCTCGAGTGAACAGGTATTTTTGAAGTGATTTAAATATTATTATAATTATCACTAGCCGTGTATTTGGCTTTAAATGTTTAATCCTTAGGTGTGTTCGTTTTGTCTACTGCGACTTACTGCAAAGCCATTTGCCGTTAGTTTTCACTTTGGAGTTACTGCGAAGCTATTCGATTTCAAGTTTGCAGTAGGTTGCACTACATTTGAGTAAAATCGAAAACAACTCTTGTCAACATTGTTTAATGGTTGCGTAGTCCAAAATGACGCCATCTTGGAATGGGAATATGCAAAATCCTCCGCAGCCTCGCTAATGCTTGTAGAGTACTATCCAGACCGTGGGCCATCTAGACTAGTTACTGTCTCCACATCATTGGTGCGTGCTGAAAATGCAGCCCGCAATACAGGCGCAAACCTGGCTCCTCCACCAACACTCATAGAATGCTTTTGCGTGCAGAATTTAAAGCTTGCATAGTTAACCAATTTATTTTATATTAATGATTAGAACTCAGGGCTGGTTTTCCACTGTCTCGTTAAGAATTTAACAATCCGTTAATTGGACTTTTTGTTACCGGATTGCTAAGTGCTTAATGAACCACAGAAAACCCCGTTAGGACACCGAATTATTTCTGAAATTTGTGTTTTTTAAGAAATGCCGGCTTATGACGAAAATTATAGGCGGACCTGAACAACCGTAAAAATTCTGCTTAACAATGTACACATTGAAATTGTTGATGATATTTAATCACAATCCCTGGAAAACACACCTGTTTGTTAAGAGCAAACTTCCGAGCAACTTTTGAGCTTTCGCAAAGCTCAAAAGGTCCACTGCAGTAGCTTGATTCAAAGACTAAACTATCAAAATTGAACCTCTGGTTGAGCATTAGGCATTCATAGCTGAATACTAGAAAACTAGGGAGCCTAAAGTAAGTTCTCTTTCGTCTAGTAACACGTCGTCGATGCAGGTTTCACCGACGCGTCGACACTTTTTCCGCGAGAAGCAATCCGGCGTCCCAAATACAATACGGTGGGTACTCGTCTTTGCGCGCAGAAAAGGGATTACTTTGCCGCGGGGGGTGAGAGGGGGACGCGCGCTAACCACGCCAAGCACGGAGAAGAAGCTAACCCGGTGAACGGAGACGAACACCGAACCGAATGGAACGGAACAACTCGTTTCTGGCACAACTAAAACTAAATAAACACCAGCCGTCCGTGTAGACTAATTCGACCCGATGGTTTTTGTACGTTGAACCAATTTTGCTTCTTTTGTCAGGTGAAATAGTTGGAAAGATATTCTGCAGCTCGCAATATGAATCCCCGTTCGGTTGGATTACATGAATTACGTGGATCGCTTACGAACTGTAATTGAGAATCCAATTTGCAATTTCCTTTTATTTTCTTTGCGACAAAACATGTTGTTTCGTTATCTTTTTTAAGATACAGCAGCAGAGAATATAATGACCAATGAAATAGCAATTCATAGATGGTCAGTGGTTCTCAATGGAGTTTTGTCGTCTTCTCTGCAAATCCATTATTTCTTTATTATTTCTACTTCTGTTGATCTTCGCGGCTGGATGAATGGACATCAGACTTTATGATTGCTTTCAGTTCAGCTGTTTCGTTCCATGTTCTGTTTTGTTTCACTTTGTGATCGGTGGTTCTCGGTTTTCACTTCTTATCTCAATCGCTGCCCGGTCCAATATATACTTTTCGATAAACAGTCAAGTCACTTAACATGATGATCAAAGGAAGAGGTTAGGTCTGTGGCTGCTGCACAAAATAACCAAACCGCTCAGAAGCTTATTTTTAGAAAATACAAAAAATATTTTTACACTCTAAACGAGTTATTGCATCATCTCCAATTATCACGTACATAAAAAAGTTTTCAACCCATCCCAAACTTCAAGGCACGTGTGCTCGCTTAAAACCGCAACAACTTGAAAGTGACGCACTCCTTGTTTTTGATAAGGATGTATAGAAGAGTGTGAGACGAAGTGAGGGCGTCGTACCCCGTGTCACAATCACGAGAGGCCCTCAGCCGACATTTCTGACATGCGAGCCGTCGCCGGGCCGTCGAGTCAAACAGAGGGCCACGACGACGAGGGTGTCCGCCGCCTCCACCGCCCCCGGCGTAGTGCAAAACATAAGCATGCTTGCCGAGACAACAAGAAAAGGGGGCCAAGATCCTACATGCTGAGTTTATGCTAAGTTTGATCATTGACTGCGCCCTAAACTGACAAGGGTACGCATCTCAAGCCGACTGATAAGGGAAGACACTGACGACTGAAGAGGGGTTGTTCTTGGCTAAGAAAGTGCGTATATCGACAACTTTCATACAAGGTAAGATAAGAACGAAAACGATTTCCGGGATTTCGTGTGGTATTGCGTCGAGCATTTCGAATGGTATTTCGTTGCCCCTATGCTCGGGGCAAGCAAGGAAATAGCGAAGTGTCCCCATATATAAGCCTGAAGTCTTTCTGGCAAAGGGCGAAGGGACGACGTTGAACTTAGGGAGGGCGAACGAAGTCGAGTAATGGATAAAGGTGTAGATGTTGGCTAGGTGCTTTATCGCCGAACCAATTCCCATTCTGCTCCCTTCTCTTGCTTGGTGGTACTGGTCGCCGCTCTTTACTCATTCATTTATTTCTTGACTTTCTTTGTTCTCTCTTGCGTGGCGTGGGGTATAGACGAGAATAGCTGAGTAAAAGGTGGGTTGGAGGGATCGTGGAGGCAATTAGCTTGGAGGCTGCCGACTTCCTATGCTTCCTTCCTCGCGAACAAGAAACGCCGGAAGCATACACCAGTAAACACGAGCTAAAAGCGCGCGAAACTTCATAATAGTGACCCGTTATCATAATAGTAGCGCTATACACCTGCACTAAATGGCATGTGCATAAAGCTTAGAATGTTAAGTCAACTATATGACACGAATGTGTGGAATAGTTTTCCTCCCGCACGTCACGACGCGAAGACTTGAGCTGCAAGGCAAGAAATTAGCTCCGTTCAGGTCGCAGGAAATGCTATCGAACGAATTCATTCCATTCCACGAAGGAAGCTTGCCGCACGCGAAACCAGTTACGTGCATTTTCACCCATTGTCTGTTTCCAATTTGCGCTCGATCTGCACGGAATAAAAATGAACCATATCGAAGAGTTTTCCAATAGGTAGAATTAAATTATGACGTTTTTCTCTACAGAACGATGGAAAAAATACACAGTTCCTAACGAGCGTCTGTAAAACGCGTATAGACTACACAGAATCAAAGAAAAGCAACTAAAGTATAGAAACAATGACTGTAGAAATCATACCAGAAACGTTTAGCGATTGACTTCTACAATTACATGCCATACACACTCGAGTACATAACTCGAGGATACATATCTTTGAAGACAATACGTTGCGTGTACCCAAACTATAACAATTTACTTGTATGTCTTCGCTCATGTCAAATATTCACTATTCTCGAGCAGCCGAAACAGTCCGGGTTGTTGTAAATAATGAAGCAATGTGCGCGGTGCGGCGCGGCGCGGCAGGACCAAGACAAGGGGAGTAATCGGGGCCCTCGATCCGCAATCCCGGGGGCCGCTTGCGGCAGGCAGCAAGACGTTTGCTCTCCACCCGGCAATAAATGTCCACATCGTGTGGGGGCGGCAAAGATCGGGCCACATTGCGGGATGAGAGGACATTTCGGGCGTAGAGTTTATCGGCTTCGAACCGACTACCGTAACTATACCGACTGACTGCAGAATCTGATACCGAAAAGTAAAGTACCAACAAAACAAAAGAGTAGTACCCAAAAATAGCAATTCAAAAGAAACTTATGCGTAAAGAGTTGCTGTTTTGTGGGACAGATTATTTTTCAGCGTTAAATTAAATTCTAATATTCCATAAAATCGCGCGTAATGGTATAATTCTCTGCTGGCCTGAAAACTATTTTTTCACATGTCACATTGATTTATGTTTGTCCAACTGATGTTCCATAATTACATTTATTTCTATGAAGTCTACGCACAGGCTTTTTGCTCATCTCATGTCGGCTTCTTGTCATTTGTTTAATTTAATTGCCTAGAGGAAATTTTTTAAGTATATACCTTCATCTGGATACGAACCCAAGACCTGTGCAATAGAACTCACGAATGTTTTCCAGTTACCAATAAGCTACGAGGGCAACTAGCCTCAACAGCACGGATTGGTGGAAAAGTCCAATGCTGTTCGAGTCGTACCGTCCTTCGGAAGGGACGTTAAGCGGCGGTCCTCTTGGTGCTTTTCGACATAAGTAGGACGTTCCCGCACCAGGTTTTCCTTCTTCCCTATTAGGTTCATCATCACCTTCATTATCATTCTATCATTCATCGCCGCCAATAGACCAGTGCCAAAGGGCCAGTTGTCAATACAGTGCGTTGTTAAACACCGACGCCAACAGACCAGTGCCA
>QKMV01000422.1:0-23094 GCA_003287335.1 Lednia tumana
AAAGTTCTTCGCCATCAAAAATAAACTGAATCGGTGGAGGTGGTGGGTGAAGCAGACACCAAAATACAACAGGATATTTTTAATAAATAATTACGTACGAAGTACGAACCGTGCGTAAAGCTATTGTCAATTGCGTTTGGTAAACGAACTCTTTCTACAGATGAGCTTGGACTGCGAGATTCCCAAAGAGCATAGGAGACGATTGCTTTATACTTTGATGTGATAGTAAACAAAAGAACGAGCACACTCGGTTTTATCTGATGCTGTACATCTACCACGCCTTTCCACTCCCGTCTTCGAATATCACTCACACTTCATGTGGCATTGTAGTTTCGCGCTGCACTTTTCAGCGAAATGGCCAACAATAGTAGAATTAGGAACGTCTGTCTGACACATCTATGCTTCTGCAATATCTATAAGAGCTGCGGAGAAAAGATATAAAATCGGAAAATCAAGCGTTTCCTCTTTTTCTTATTCTTCTTCTTCATGATCACATGTTTTTTTATTGCAAAAATGCCACTACTTTCAGTGTGTTATCCTGCGATATGTAAGTTATCTGCTTCCTCATAGCATTTGGAATAAACGGACAAAGAAAATATGGGACTGGCATATATATAACATACCAACAAAAGAATGCTCGTCCTGACGTGTCTTGCAGCTTTATTTTGCCATCGTGTCCTAGTCTATTGTCGACACGTTTTTAATCCTTCATGCCCCACATAGTTGTGCTGGAGTGTATCTTAGGTCGAGTGTTTGCTGGTATTTTCAAGACGCTTCGCATCCAGCATTGTACAAGATCCTTTGCGAGCAGTACAGACTCAAAAGTACAATCTTGGGTGAAAATTAAGTAGAGGAAAGGTGTTCTCCAACCACCTCGAGTGGGAGATGAGGAAATTGTTCAACAATCGTTGCCTCTTCTTTGTTTCAGATTCAGGACATGCTCATGCTCTGTCTCGTCCTGGGACCGCGAAGTGTTTCCGTGCCATATCCGCACTCCAAGCTAGCCCAGACTTAACCGGGTAAATAAGAGGCGAAATCTGGAATGCATTCAAACGGTGTGATTGTGACGCTATTGTTCTAAAAGATAAAACCGAACTGCATTTTCTCTATTCTTCATTACCAACCAATGAGAACAAGAGAAAATAACCACTCTCTAAGCTTTCTTCAAATTGAACTCTTTGGAGCGTATGAGCTATAATTCGATTACTCGTCCTTGCCTATCCGATTGAAGTGTCCCGCACTGGTTGTGCACCACGAATAACGTCGTGTACTACGCAGTACACTACTTGAACCAAATAAAGGTTTATATTGTCTAGCTTGTCAATGGACAAGAGGTCGCCATGTCACAAGAAGGGAATTCAACAAATTGGTAATGAAGTGCCTCTGCCGAAGCAAATGCAGAATGAGGTGAAAAAGAGTTGTTGCTGTTGACCCGATTTAGTCTTCAATGGCTAACGAGTCTGGGATGATAGCAACTTAAACAGCACAAAACAGAAATAACCACTCAAAATAGATTAATGGTTGCCGTTAAATCACTGCCATAATATGTCACGCATACCTACATGGTGATATTTCAATGTTGCGTTGCAAGTTTTTACCGGGTTTGAATCTGAATAGAATGTTGGGACATGGCATGGTTTTTTGGTGAAACTGTCGCCCTTTGGTGACCAGCAGAGTTTATCCTGCGGTGTTGCTTACTTTTACTTCAAATTGACAAAACAAACTGCTGGAAACTCTTGATACATTGGGAAAGTTAATCGACGAATCGTTCTTGGCCAACGTTTTGATATCTGTTCGGTTGTTCCCATTAGTTCGTTATTGGCCTGATAGTTTTCGATGACAAACTTGCCATTCTTTTTCAGTTTCTTCGATGCCTTATGTTAGACCGGGACAAGCAGTTTCCTCCCTCTGACGACCATTTACCGCAATAACATCGCTTAAAACCTTGACGTCGAGTTTTCTTTGATGCTTTCAGCTTTCTCCCAATAAAGTAATAGTTATTTGTGAAAAGTTTGACGGTGCTCGGAGTTTGAGTATTGCTCCAGGTCAAATGTTTGCAGGCTCAGGGGACATTACTTGAGCTATCTGCGTGCTTTTCCTTCGCCGCTGCTTCGGTTTTCTTACTTTTATTATATATTACTTCCTTGAGGGCTCACGAAAAGCATCCAGCGATCTGAGAGAACTTCGTTTGTGTATTTTCATGCAATTCCGTCATAAAAAAAACACACACAGGAATTTTTACCTCGTATAACTGGAACTTCTTCCCAGTTTCATTAAATAGAATTCTAAACAGAAACATAAAGTGAATTTATAAATCAATATTGAGTGCTGAACATTTTTTAACCCAGCAAGTTTTACAGCGACCACGCTGAGTAAATTGCACTCATCTGCATGCTACACAACTCAAAAATGCACGAAATTCATTTCGAAAAACTTGTCCAAGAGAGGGAGAGGAAAGAGATTAATTATATCGTGTTTTGTTTAATGAACAACACAAATAACATATTTCCATAAACATTATAATTAGTAAATTGGAGAGTTGTTAATTCGGCTCGGCTTAGCTGTAATGAGTTACTGAGGGGGTTGTTGTTGTTTTTGCTGTTGAATCAACTTCTTACGCACTTCGGCTACATATCTTGACACGGTTTTAATGACTATTTATTGGAAAGTAATTATCACCATTGTTTATGTAACGTTTATTGCATTACAGACAAAATATGTCTCCGGTAAGAATCCTCGGTGAAAATCAAGGTAACCTGAGAATAAAGCTTATCAATAATATCCTGTTTTCAGCTTTAATGAACTAGAACTTTTAAAATTACAGAACGCAGTGCTCCCGTAGTAACCATTGTTCAAGTATGCCTATAGTTCATCCATATCTAGCAGAACCATTACATTTCTGTTCAATGAGCTTCGTAAATGAAAAGAACGATCCAATTTTGCCCACAAACTACCATGATAAAAATCTACTCAATTCTTGCGTGATTTACGAATAATGTGTACACAAGTGTGGTTTATGCAGCAATTTTGTTGTGGCTGTATACAGCTATGCTGCGTGGAGGCTGGGAAGTGTTACAGTGTTTTAGGTCTTTTGGGATGCTTTATTTGAGCGGCGCACGAACAGTTTAATATGTGACCAACTAACATATTAGGAATTTGAATGAGGTACGGTGCAGTAATGCTTTTTATACCAGGCTTTATGGCGAAGGTCAATCAACGGGAATGTTTTTAATTTCACTCACACCGTATCCTCAATTGTAACGCGGATGCTTTCAAAATATCTAGAAAACGTAGCACCTACCTGTTATCTAAAATTAATTTACATTATGCAATTTTGCAACAAATTTTAGTCACGCAAAATATGTTGCTTCCGGAATATTCAAGACAGTTTTTCTTAAATTTTCTGTGATTACGAAACATGCATTATTGCTTGAAGAAGATTTATTGTTTCAATTATTGTTATTGTTTAAGATTTATTGATTTATTATTTAATATTCTTAAGATTTATTGTGATTCTAAAATAAATCAGTGAAATGATGAACTTTTGTTTGAACGTTTCTCGAAAGCACATGTGCTTGTTGATAAAGCATGTACGCTTTAATCCACTGTACTTCGATAATTACTCTCGATATCAGCGAAACATTTCAAACAATCTGCCTTGTGAAGCAAGCACCTCATCAATGTTATCTTAAAAGCTTAACGTATAAAGAGAACCATCACAATATTATCAACGCTTTTGCATGACCGGATATTCAAATACTTGACTAGGTATCGATTTGATACGTTCATTCCGGTGCTATAGATCGGGTTGTGGATACCCAACTGGAATCGCGGGCCAAAACGCTCCACAATGCACTCAAGTGTGCCAGTGTGGCCACTGTCCACAGCATTGGAATCTGTACACAATGCCAATGCTTTCGAGTGTAGATTGCAGTTTACACTACCGAAATAGTCGAGGATCTGTCCGTGAGAAGAACATCGTCGGTTAGCGCACTGTGCGACAACTCCGACAAGTTTATTATATTAAGTATAACTTTGAATATGATAAGGTTAGAAGTTGTGCAGTGAACCCACTCGAGTGCCTTTCGTGTTATTCCCGTGGTGATATCGGCGGCTCCATTTTGTGTGCTACCTATAACGTCTGAGGAGAGCTCAGGATACGGGGCACAAGCGCTTTTTCATGGCACTCATAATAGAGACCGACGAGTGAAATCCGTTTCAAATGTACTAATTTCTATTTAAAACTGTGAAAAACTATAAAGAGTGGGTGGAAAATGGTGGAAAGAAAATGTGTAGTTTTATAAAAATTGCTCGCATGGCTTCAAAGCGCAGAAACTTTATTTCTAGCTTAAGTTCTAGAATGAATTACAACCAAGGCCATCGCACACTTTCAATGCGTTTATTGCTTTGAAAAGAAAGCTGACGGGAATGTTTTTAATTTCACTCACATTAGTTTTGCTCGTGATATTCAACTAAGACTGACTGAAAACGCAGTATCATTGCAAACACTGAACTATTTTCAGCGATCACATTTTTTTATAATTTCTTGGACACCATGGCTTTATTACAGAAATGATGGCTAATGTATATAAGGAAACATTATTATTTATAAGAAAGATCAAGAAAACGTTCCTAATCGTGAAAACTTTCGATAACTCCTCTGTCAGTACTGCTATATAAGAATTATATCAGTAATATACCCCAATATTCTGCTGATACTGAATTACTTACTCGCAAGCTGTGAAGTTTCAACTAGCAGCTAATGCTATTCGACTAGCGATATAGCGTATCTTTGCTGTCTTTGCCAGCCATCAGATGTGCATCTTGCATACTACAGGTCTGACTGGTAGTCATCCTGATCCTTGCCATGATCCTTGGCAATGGCATCCATATTGATTGATGAAGACGCCGGGTCGATCCCCCGGAACGGTTTTGCTCGAGCAAGAGCTACGGAACAGATTGCGACATCAATGTGTCATGCCTCTTGCACCCCGAATTCCGACTGTCGTCTGAATTCACGAACCATTAGCTTTGAACAGTTTGAGGATTATTTAAACTTTCAAGATTATGAGACTTGCATTTGTGAATTGGTCTGAAAATGGTTAGGCTTCGAACATCTCCAATTAAATGAGAATTTGTTAACATTTCATTAGGATCATACCAATAACTAATGCAAATCAAGTTACATTTTAAGGAATTTGTCAGCGTTTGTATTTTTAGTTTTGTCTTTCACTTCTAGTCGTCCCCAAGGATTTCCAGATTTCGTTTATACGCTGTATATAATGTTTCAAACTTCAAGAAAGTAGTTGGGGTCACTTGAAGATTGATATTTGATATCCAAGTATATTAATTAAATTTAAAAATCCCACAATGGTGAACCTATTTTTTTTTCCAAAAAAATGACTCGATGAAAGCACTTGTAAAATTACAAACTTTTTCAATGCAGCGATTTGGGAACTACGAAACGGTTCCTTTCTTAAGGTGAAACACACACATATACTGTATTTATGTCCTCGCACTATTTTAAATTTTCTATCAGGAATCTTGTTTCAGCTATATATTTGATCAAATTGATCTTCAAAAGCTAGAAATATGTCTTGGCCTGCCCTTGCGGTGACGGCATGTTATGGGATCTTACTGGCTGGAGATCGACCCTGACGTTTATGGGGTAAGAGCTGATATGCCAAGGGACCCACAACAAGTGACTTATTATATGGTGAGCGTGAGCCCCACGAGGTCGCTTTTCCTCTTACTTTTAACTCTTCATCCATTGGAAGGGGCTGAGGGGGGTTTCTCCTGGCCTGGTGCCAAAGTAACATTCATTACCCGCGATATATTCTTCTCTCTTTCTCATAATACCATACTCATTTCACGTCCCATTCACATTTTCCTCACCATTCATCCTTGATTCCCTGTTTCTTACGAAATCTCTTCCGAAAAGTTTTCCTACCTTGGCTTGAACTCGGATAATTTTCTTCTCTGGCGCGTTCAATAATATTAATACGGGCTATTCTACCATCTCGATTGCAATTTTCTCGAGACCTTTCATCAAAGTTAAAGCTATTTTCAACGCCAACATTTTCGCCGCATTTTTTTTTTTTAACCAACGATGAAACAGAATTATTCGTAACTTTCCCTGCCATTGACCAAGGTGGAAATGGAAGAATAATGCTAAAATGAAGAAAAGGATCATCTTCAACGTGAAGCATAACATTTTAGTTTAGACACAAAATCAAGAAAAGCAATATAATTTACATTTTTCTTTGTTCTCTTGATTCCTTGATGAAGTCATTAAATAAGATGAGATCCTAAAAAAAGTTCCGCATTTTATTTAGAAGAACGTAAGTGTACATTATTTTTTTTGTCGTTAAGCCTTCTGCGCTTTACGAAACTTGCTTAATTTAATATTCGTCTAGCCTTGGGTGAAACGAAGCCAAATAAATAACGAAAGAAACGAGGAATCTTAAAACAAGGAATAGCTGTCCAGGGAAATATATGGCAGACAATAGTGACAACATTATAAACTTTGTGCTCTAGCTTCGCGCTGTCTTTGTGGAATACAGAATCCACCAAGAAAGTTTGTTATTAACAGAAACTCATCGTCGCACCCACACAGATGCAATATTTTGCCATCACGTAGATTGTCTCGAGTTGTGCTGGCATAACAGAATTAACCCGAGTTTGTGCCGGGAACAAATTAGGATAAGTGTAAGATCTCTGCCCTACCGCAAAGTAAGTATTAGCCAATTTGGACTAGGTCTAAGTTATTTGTAGCGCGTATCTCAAGATGTCTACATCGCGTCAAACTTTCAATCAATTGTTTTCCATCCCTAGTCATATGTTAAAATATTATTTACAATATCTGTTTTGAGCGAAAGGCTGCTCATCACAAAACCCGATGCACTGTTAGGACATCGCTTTCATTCAAATCCCGCACATATTGTTCTCGCTGCGATTTAAGCCTCATTTATCACCGATAATGAAATTGAGATGAAAAAGTGCATTATGCCCGAGTGAGGAGTAATTGCAACTGAACTGAGCTATACGTGCCTGGTGTAGAAAGTAGATTAATTATTATTGCGATTTATTTGACAATGTAGGTACGTGTTCTGAGCAGCTGACAGCTGCAACCGCGAAACGACGTTCCACGCTTGGGGGTAGTTTTTCTGATGGTTCATCTCGACTAAGAATGTTAACACATGAATATTGATTAATGACATGCACTGATATGCAGCAGCAAAGTTTGCCGCACATTAATCCATGTTGTATGTTATTGCGAATTCGGTGCGGTTAAAGCGGAATGTATAGAACGCATCTCACAAGAACGATGGCTCAAAATAGAGGCAATGTTTGCAAGGGGGCAAGGAATGTACATGGGATGTATAGCACACAATATCTTGAAGTGTTCGCCTGGTTGATGTTGCAAGTGGACACAGAATTCGGTCGTTCACTAGGTCTGGTCAAAACTGACATGACGAGCTTAGATTAGTCGTAACAGTGATGGATGGCCGGACTTTCGTGCTACTGCAGCTACTATCAAAGTCTCAAGTAGTGGTGGTGGTGCTGGTGGTGGTCGAGCAGGGGCAAATGTCGTTCTTCACTCCACGTCGACCATGGTTTGGCTCCTAGTAACTTATGTGGGTGAATAGAAAGATCAACAGAACAGCACCACGAACAAAACTCGAAACCTAATAAAGGTCTTGGAGTTAGTGGTTGGGAATAGGAGGATGTTGGAAGGGATTGTTGATACTTTTGATAATGCTTTGCTGTTTAGATTGTAGGTGCTCTTTGTGTGAAAAGTATTTCTATTTTATTTCTTGTTAGTGATAACGCTTATAAATATAGTAGTTGTAGTTCTACTTGTTTGAAATATTCAACCGTTCGGTGGGTGTAGACATTCTTGGCGCTAAATTTCAAACTCCATCTTATGGACTGCGTGCTTCGATCGTGGACATGATGAAATAACTGCGAGAGCATCTTAGGAATGTTATCAAAGAAAAGCTCTCCATAAAAACGGGGCTTCCTTCAAGGGTGGCTGGCTTTCGTTTATAAAAAATAGTATACTGTAGGTAATGTCCATCTGCTACGACCACCTACACTCTGTAGATGTCTCTGATTATTGGACGATTAACAGATAGGGAATTACTTAATCCGTCTATGCATTCAACTTTTTTAGTAATTTTACTGCACACCCTACCCAATCAATATCGCACAATGGCGATATGGCGTAATACTATCGATTTCCAGGACACAGACTAGGCCTAGCTGTAGGCACCGACTTTGGCCGTTGGCGCCAGCCCAACAGCTGGCATTTGAAACAGCTGATGAGTGCATCGACAGCTGTAGCTGCACAGTCCGCTGAAGTGTCTCGTGAGATATAGCCTCGAATGGTATTCTCTTATTTCTCTTTCATGCACGAATTCCTGTAAGCATGCTAAATTTAAACCTTGGTATTAATATTGTAACGTCGGTTTCACAGTTATCGCGAATCGTAGTGTAATTCCACAAGTGACACTCACTCAAAATTTCACTTTTTCCCTTCATGAACTAACTGATCGGTAAGATTTGACAGACAATTTTACGCTGTGTTTTACTTGTTAAACAACCACGTGGTATCGATGCAGTGTATTTGAAATTAACGCATTGCTTTTAAGGATATTAAAATCACTTCAAAATACCTGCTTACTCGAAGACTTGAACCCCAGATCTTTTGCTTACCTTTTGCTCTAACCACTCCTTGCTTGCTTGTAACTTGCTTAGCTCAGTGGTTACCGTTATAGCATTTGCTGGGGAAGCGAAAGGTCCGAGGTTCCAGTCCACGAGTAAGTAGGTATTTTTGAAGTGATTTTAATATTCTAAAAATTATAACTAGCCGTGTATTTGGCTTTAAAAATTGAATCCTTGTTAAACGCATTGCTACACCTGTCAGAAGATCGCCAAATCTCGTGCGTCAACATTCAAGTTCGATCTATCACCAAGTCTGCCATTTCCAACCTTTCAGCGCTCGAAAGTCACGCCAAGGCGATTAAGCACAACGTTCGAAGTGGACAATAACGATTTATACTATTACGTTTAGGATCTAGGAAGCAAAGGTCAATCGAATACGAATCACACCATATGAAATGGTAGCGTGTACAATCGTTTCCTGAACAAAAGCCTTCGTGACTCACAGTGTCTATTTGCATTATCAAGACAGAACGCTTTAACCACGGCAACGTTATCAACTTATCAGATTAGAGTTTGCACCACAACAGATAAAATCCCGTGATTTCAGTTATTATATACATCAATAGCGTTTTCTGAATCGAGTCACTATCTAGTATTAGAGTTCCTTTTGAGTGAGAACGCATCGAAAATGTCGCGGTTGAATAAATGCCTCGTTCTTGTTTGCATTTTGTCAGCTGTTAATAATGGTGAACAGGTACGTACATTCTCAACTATTTAATCAAATTTAGGATTATATCCCTCCGGGGTTAAATCTAGGAAAACAGGGTGGATGTAATGAGAATTCACAATAATACCGTTTCGGAGCTTTTCCATGCGACTTTAGGTTGTTTTCTCTCTCTCTTGCCTGCTACAAGATTAGCTGTCAAATCACGAATTACGGATTTCGTTTTGTTCAACCAGGGTGTATCCTACACCGGTGGGTCGCCGTCGTAGCGAGCATCAAGCATGCGGGACGAAATCGCATTAAACGCTTATTCTCCTCATTTGAAATTGCTTCTGTCTAGTGCTGCGTGCGGCGACCACCACACGAAGGAAAAGCTCCGCTACCTAATCCACCAAGTTCTGTTGTAGACACTGTGTTTCATTATAAATAACACATTATGATCGTTTTTTGAATTCTTACAGCGTTCGACTGTGGACTCTCCAGATTATGTAGCTGCTGTAGTCGAGTTTCATCCGTCCCAAGCACTAGCTGCTGCCGACACTTTCAACCTAAACTCGGAGAAATATGTCGAGTTGATCAAGGCAGCTGCCAACGACTCAATAAAGGTAACTTTCCTGCCTAGAATTAGAGTCTCTGTGAACGCAGATCTTAAAAGGCAGCCCGTTTCCCCTTGTGTAACGATAAACTGAGACAATTTCTGGCCGCATTGTCATCCTGTGTGTTTTCAGAATGCCGATATCATAATTTTCCCCGAGGCAGGCTTGGTTACTCTGGGAAGAAGCTTTTACACAGAAATTCCAAAGCCCTCGGACAACACTGTCCCTTGTATCGACACTTCAGGACGCTATGAGAACTTGAAGAACATTTCGTGCGCTGCTAAGGAAAATGAGATCTATGTGGTTATCAACTTGACAGAAATGTTCCCGTGCCCGCAAGGCGCTACCTCTGATTACAACAAGCCTTGCCCGGATTCGGGCACAATTTATTATAACACCAACGTGGCTTTTGATAGGAGCGGAACTGTTATTCAAACGTAAGATTTTTTTGTAATAACGCCAGAATAACACGAGGTATATTTCTGGCTTTGGATTTCCGTCGAGGCGAAGTCAAAATTATATTCTTGAAAAATTACTTTTTCACATTTATTTTTTGTTTACTTTGCTTTCAATGTACTACTAATCAAACAATTCAACAAAAAATTTAGCGCGACGCTTTATATCAGACTCTCAGTGAAAACTCGTCATAATTTTGAGTCCGGAAATTTATTGCAGATATCGCAAGTTCCATCTGTTTGGCGAGGGAAACGTGGAGCCTCCACCAGACGCCGATCTAGCAACGTTTGAAACTGATTTTAACGTCACTTTTGGCATGTTCATCTGCTTCGACCTTATGTTCGAAAAACCTGCCGTACAATTAGCGAAAGAAGAGAAAGTTACGGACTTAATTTTCCCGACAGCGTGGTTTTCCGAGCTTCCTTTCTTAACAGGTCTGACACAACTTACAGTTACTGTGTTATTATTTTTCAAATTTAATTTCAGCGCTCGCAGGCTATAGACAATAATTATACCGCTTATTTATCGTTCGTAGATGTCAATCTGTACAGAAAGCTCTTGCCCTAAAATATTACCCTTCAAAAGCTTATAGGTGTGAACTCTTTCAACAGCCGTGCAGGCCCAAGCTCAGTGGGCGTACGCAATGGACGTCAATTTCCTAGCAGCGGGCTATAACGAGCCGTCATTTGGTAGCGGAGGCAGCGGCATATTCGCGGGAAAAAACGGACCTCTGGTCTACGTTATGCCATCCGTGGCATCAACGCATCTGCTCGTACGTTCAGTGCAGAAGAAAAACTTCGGCAGCCCGGCCAAAGGACGTGAAAACCAACCGAAAAGCAGCCACGAGACTGAGCTCAGTTTTACTGCGAAAGACGATCCGAAAGGAATGTTTATGAAGCAAGATAATCTAGCTGCGTATGCATCGCAACTGTTGACAGCAAACTCAACAGAAGTGAAACTTTGTTATGGCGAATTTTGCTGCGAGTTCACTATCGACGGTGATCAAACTTCTGACCATACGGTGGGCGATAAATACTTCTACCGACTATTTGCTTTCGATGGCGTTCGTACCTTTACTGGAGTTGCTACCGGAGGCGTCCAGATCTGCGCACTGGTCTCGTGCGCAAACACATTGCAGGACTCATGCGGGCAAATGTTCGGCGACACCATAGCTCCAACCTCTTTTAGAAGCATCGGCATCAAAGGGACTTTCAGAAAGAAATCTGCTGCACAGTTTCCGAACACTCTAGTGGAGAAGTACAACATTATCCCCGTCGAAGACTTTTCATTCAATACAGTCGACAATGCGACATACTCAGAACTGGTTGACTGTGAAATGAACTTAAATAAGGAAACTTCACTGTATACTTTTGGTATTTTTGGTCGGGAATTCACAAGAGATGGGCAAGAAGAGACGCAATCGACGGGTAACGCACCTTCGATCACTTCTCTGCTCTCTCTTATTATTATGAGCATTGTGACCAGTCTCATTTACTAGATAATACCGATTGGTGGAGATTCAGTATTATCAGACAAAAACTTTCAGATGATTTATTTTTCATAAAAAAATGTTTTCTATACCTATTGCATGACATATTCCTTTGTTGTCTTGCGTGATTTGTGCCTATAAAGTTTTGTCACAAAGCAATCAGCTCTGGTAGGCTTAGATATCTGATGTATGCTCAATGGCTGGCATTGCCAATATTTATACGACCGTCAATCGCTTATCAGATTTTTAAAACTTAATGCTTATCTCCTATCTTAGTACTAGTTCACAATGCTAACAAATCAGATATGCCAATCAGTCGTTTGCATACTTGGTATTGTTGGTTATGTTGTAGCTTGCGCTAGTCAGTGAAAAAAAACAGCAAACGTTACTTACTATCTTTGCATCTCAATCTCACTTCTTTTACATCTCAATCCTTACACTCATCTAGTACATTGTAGACAATGTTACTGAGTGGAAGTGCATACGGCTGCAGCTGCATACTTATTGTTGCTCCTGCTCGAACAAAAGTGCACGAGTACGATTACGATCGTTTATGACACTGTTCGTGTCACACTTATTACTTAGCTTGTTTCGGGCAAATAGCCCAGTTGATATTCCAAGCACATCGATGTTCTTTTCCATACAACTAGGGGGCTCGAACCTTGTAGCACGAAGCAGGGTTGTAGCACATTTGCAACGAACTTGCACACCCATGTACATTAAAGCTCACTACTTGCAAAGATTCGTTTTTAATAAAGCTGACGCTGATTATGAATTTTTCATTTAGTATTTTATAGTTATATGAAAGAATTTCAACGTAACGTGCAAATTGACCCAATTTTGCGACAATTTCTAATGTCGTTTCGCTGAAACGAATCGCCATTATGATGCAGTTGACTATACTTATGAAACATTGCTCGACAGCAAATTGCGTTTATTTTTTAATAATTATTTGCAGCAATATTTGGTTTAACAACTAAAAATGTGCAATTATTTACAAACTAGTTTAAGTTACGTATGAGTATATTCGAGTATACCATTCTGGACAATCTACATACGATAAATCAATTGTATTGGTAAATTGGATAGTAATTAACGTGTCGTTTATGAACCAAAAATTAATTAAACATCTCTGGGCACAACGCACGATTTACGAAGGTACGCGAGATTGTAAATTGCGATCGGGTATTTTTAACAGTGCTTTTCCAAATTTACACTGGTTTCAGCCTGCGAAGTATTTATTTGTTTTTTTTTTCAATTTGGTGGGAGTAGTACATAACATATTATGGCTTTTATTATGACGAGAGATATCAAAAAATGTAATCTAATTCTATTATCAAGATCGCATGTCACAGCAATCTCTTTTCTTCTCTCGTGTATTCCTTATTTGATCATTATCCCATTTTCAACCGACTTCCTGTCCAAGCTCAGTCTGCCGTGGATAAAATGCCCTCGTCGAGTCAAAAGAAGCTGAAAACGGATCTTCATATTAATCTCATTAAAAGGCAAACCGAAAGACTTGTCTTCTTTCAAATTAGATTCGTGTCGAATCCACAAGGCCAATTTTTTTACGAGTCGATAAACGATCTGGTTATATTTGTTGAAAATGCGAAATTTAGTTCTACTTGGCTCAAAATCAACAGTTCAGAGTTCAGTGTTAATGTGATTTCCACTCAATTTATTGTTAGCTCTGCACCAGTGTTAGTTATTACGAAGAAAATGCAATGATTTTGTTTTAGCAAGTTTTTATTTGTTCGTGGTGCCTCCCATGCCTTTATTGTGAAACACTTCTATTTTCAGCCTGCCCCATATGACACGCAAACAACTGTAAAACAATTAATTAAATTCAAGTTTTAGACTTAAGAGTATAGTGATGGTTATTATAAAAATGCTCTAATGCATAACACTTGCAAATAATATGGAAAATCTATTTTTAAGGAGATACAAATCAATATGATCTGTCGAATAACGAGAAATGAGGGTCAACCTCTTGTCGAACATCCTGTGCTTTATCGAATCATCTGTGGCCCTTTTATGTACCAATTTACGTTTACTGTCTGGTAATACAGCTGTTGTTTTACGCAAATCCCGTGCTTATCTCGCTTATACACACTTAATCCACTCCAATAAAAAAGAACACAGAACCATAAGAGGAAAAATTGAAAAAATAGCTGTCCAATACGAAGGTTGCCATAAATTCAGTGGCGTATCAGAAAGAACCTTTTCCACTATATGTCGTTTTTCTATAACGATTCCTAATTTCGATTGCATTTCGGGAGTTGATGCACGCCACTGCTCATATCGCACCACGTGTTCTTAATGTACGTATCTATTTTATTACACACCTCAAGTCACGACCACTAACGTTTCTATCACCTCCTTAACAGCTAGAACGGTCATCATATTGCAAGGAGGGCTGTTTTGACACATAAAGTTGCCGCTTCGTACATTCTATCTTTGAACTCGCGTCCCAATTTGAACAAGCCTGCTCTGCAAAGAAAAATGAAACGATAGCTACACATATTATTATCAGAACTATAAGTGACAAGATTACACATTTAATGCAATTTACAAGGCTAGTTTTTACGTCAACTTTCTAAACTCTGTACCCTGTTTAGCTCAGATGATAGAGCAACAGCCAAGTAACCCGGAGGTCCGGGCTACAAGTCCTCGAGCAGTCGGTATTTTTAAAGGGACATTAATATTATTCACGTTTTCATCATTACTAGCATTGTTATATCCCCAGGAATCCTCGGGTATCGATCCCTCCGTTAATTTATACGAGCCTTAAAACATCAAATTGTTTAGCTGGTCCATAGAAATGCATCACTTTTCCCAGCGCGATCGAAGCGGTTTTTATAGCCACCTATGTATTGGCCAGAAAAGCTGACTGTACCTCAGCTTGGCGCGATTTTCAACCCCCTGGATCGATTTAAATGTTTATCATGAATAAATGTACGATGATTTGAAAATAAAACTCGTTCTCTTCATCTCCAGGAGAAACCTTCAATCCTTCTCCTGATTCGAGAGATATTTTAGAGACGGAAAATTTCCAGAATTTTCAATAGTCAAAGTTGCGGAAATTGGATCTAAAGTGCATAAATGTGGTTCAAAATGACCTCGATTTGATTTTTGTTTAACCAGACCTCCCGGAAGAGCATTTTTTTTAGAATTAAAATCTACGGAGTTTCCTTACTTTTTTGTTATGCCCGGTCAAAGTCAAAACCCACCGCATACCCCGACCACTGTACGATATGGTAAGAAAACGTCTGTCAGCACACGCAAAATCATGCATTTTGATGCTATGACTGTGATCTAATACCTATTATGTAGAGTTTGTGTCATTACTCATTATGCTGTGAAAGTGATGCGACTAATTGTCAGATCGATTCCTAACGACGTTATCTAACGAAGTATACTAACGCTGTACGTGGAGTGTATGTAATTAGCAATCGATTTCAGATCTGATCTTGATGTGTCTGGGTAAGTCGTGCTGTAAATCAGCCGCTAATTGAACGGAGTCACACTCCATTTGGCGTATTATTTCGTCGATGCGAAACAAAAGGGAAGATTTCAGAGGGTGTGCGAGAAGCTATGTCTGCATTTTACGGCTTTACCTAGGTATATGATATGCGGGTTCACAGATGACATAAATCGTCGGAAAATCCTAATTTTACGAATATGGCATATTTATCAACACGTGAGTTCGAATGAACTTAGCACTTCAATCTCTGTGTTTTTTCATTGAATCTGCGAAAATGCTTTAAAATTATTCCGTTAGTGTATGAATGTAGTGCACGCGCATGGTGTACACTTTCATAAGGTCAACTCTTAATTCTAATAAAGTATGCACAAAAAAAGATTCGTGGTATTTTATTCAGTTTCGTTCATTGCTTTTCATGTGTTTCATGGAATGGAGTAGTGCATCTCAATGTAAAACAACACTTTTTTTTCATTTGAGACACTCCAATAATTGAAATAAGCGAACGCAGCTAAGTTTCAATTTAAATATGCGTACATGCTTTATAGTCTACCACAGCACGAACTTAGTTAAAACTAACCTCGAATTAATTCTAATTTCTAGCCACTTCTGAAGGACCACTAATAACTTCAGAAGCTCGCCATCAAAGTATTACGTCCATGGACCATGCGATTGGCAAGGCTTAGTGCCGCAATACTATAGATAACCTCCAAATCCTTGACTAATCCTGGCATCGGCCAATACGACTGTCATTAGCACAGTTGGAGGTGGCTGAATCGTAGAAATGCCTACAATTGCCTTCTAATGATGATGTTTAGAGGTAATACGCGAATCACGGCACGGGTAGCCGGAGAGCAAGCTATAGGTATAGTAAACCTATACTTTACTCATACTATGGTAGAAATCAACCATTCAAGTGAATTTAGTCGCTCATGAAGGGTGCACAGCGCACAACTCAACAGTGGGTCCGTTTTGAAGTTAATATGAATTTCTAAATACCAGAGAGCTAAAAAAAATTCTCGTTGATAGGCAAATTCGCAATGTTAAAAGAAAAGTTTTCGTGTGTGATCAAGTACAATCAAGTTGACTAAAACTTTGAAGGAGTGAGCGAAGCGTCCACATTCAACTCTTGTCACTGTCTCTTATTTCAGATACCGTTATATTAACTTCACTTGTGTTGTGAATGTGTAGGACCGATCTTCAATCCATGCAAACGGAAAGTCCAATCAACGTGAAATTTGAAGCAGTGCTGATAACTGTACTAGAACAGAACTGTATTGTTCTAGTTTTTGGGAGAAAAAGGAAGCAGTTTCGAATAATTTATTTTAATAATTAGGTAATGATTTAAACATTCCTATGAGCACCATCTTCAGGCTCAATCTTCGCTTTGCACTTATCCCAGAGAAGAATTTTATACCAAACGTTCACAATAAAAATTAAAAAAAATGTCCGACTCATGTCTAAAATTGTTGCTAAGATGCTCGCTCATCAACACCCTCCACAGCATTTCCTCATCAAAACACACACACACACACACACACACACACACACCACATATATGGATCTAAGGGTTTGATCTAAAAGTATGGTGTATACCGTTGATACTTAGTAACTATTAACCAGTAATCACACAATCAAATCATTTAACCAGCAAGTGGTACCTACGAAGTTACGCATGTAAATTTAGAGAGTGATCGGCCCAAAATAAATACAGCTCGTTGAAGCATCTAGCTTGAAATCCAAATTCCTTTGTAGACTTCGATGAAAGCACGAAGTGCTTTAATAAATCTTAAGCTTGTACTCGGATAATGTTATACTTGTGGGATATTAGTGTGCTCGCCAAAGGGAGTTGAAGTAAACACGACTAGGTAATAACGTCACAGAGGAAACTATAGAGAAACTTAAGATACAGTCCGAATGTATGTACTTAGTAACTTGCACCGGGATGTGATATCTATACCATGCATATAACTCCTCGGTGGTACCATCAGATGAAACCATGAAAGCTCCTAAGATAGCATACATCAAATTCCGGAAATATTGCTGTAAAAGGTAAACATGATAATATTGACTCAATTCACTAAATATTAATTACTAATTAGCTTCCCATGAGGCTTTTGAGTTACTGGGGCTTGGATATAGGTATGTTTATAAAACGATATATCTGGACGCGTTGCTGGACGAGCGTAACGTTTCTGCCAAAACTTCGAAGACGAATTGCAAAATAACTTAAAAGCGATAAAAAATGATAAACGCATCCAAGTAAGAAATCAACTGCACCAAAAATTTTAAAGCGGCTTATTTATAAATCACGCACTTCATTTTTATAATATGGCTCAGTCGCTAAGCAACAGGCATTCAACTAGTAGGAGAAAAAATTAACTACGATTAAAAACCAAAAAGAATAAATATTTGAATGGTCTGAAATTACAGATCACGTTCAAAATTTTAGCTTGGTGAATTTGACAAAGATCCATCAAATCTGAAAATATTACAACAAAGGCGATTTACAAACGAAAAGCCAAACGGATTGAGCTAAAAACGGTATCAGCTTTAAGTTGAATAATTGACGCGCCGTTTAGCCATACCTATACAAGCGTCAAAACAAACAAAAAGTCGAAACAATTCGCAAAAATAGTATAGTAATGCGAATTTCAGAAAAAAAAATCATGGATTGCGCTGAAAACAGTGACAAAGTTTAATTTGGAAATTTCAAAGGTTGTATGAAAATTTTATTGAAATCGGATCAGTCGTTTGGCCTGTACCAGAGCGCGAATCAACAGACAAAAAACAAACCCAGTTTTTTTCTTCACGCCATAGTCAAATTGAAGTCTTCACTTCACTTGCTTCACTCATCCAATCAACAGATTGGTAGGCAAAATAAGATTATATCTAATTACATTATATAGTGCGACTTACTTCACTACGATATATTGTTACAATATGACTGCTCATAAGATCAAGCTTGTTAGCTGTTCTAAGTTCCACTATAATTTGCAACATAAATACAATTTATACTTAGTACTTACATATTCTGATATGAAATTCGAAACTTTCAAGACACACGATCGTATAGTAATTGTACAAACAGCATAATAATATTTTACAGCAACATTACTATCTCCAGGTGGCAGTAATAACTAATAACTTAGTTTCTTCTCTTTATCGATGCCACTTAAGGCACGTAACTTTGTGATGCAAGTTACATACATTTACTACTCGGCGAAGATTACAAACAATTCGAAACTGGCCCGATGGCGATTCGAACAAGATTTGACGGCAGGGGTCCGTGAATTCGGCTGCCCCGCTACACTAAATCAAAGATACACGGGACATGTATGTTACGGAATCAAATATTTCGCTGCCAGCTCCACTAAATCTGGATTTAAATGCTTTTTCCAAGTACAATTGTGCAATTTATTCACTGGCCTGTTGACAGGATAACAATAACAGCGTTCTTGTCATTTACAGAAAATTCTTTTTTTGAAAAATCGTTTAATTTAATTCATTCTTTTGTGTACGTTTTCGTGTCAGTATTACAAACAGACGGAATAAAAGCTTGTTGAAAAATAATAACAACCCATATTTAGTTTCTGGGTCAGACTAGGTGTAGTAAATTTGATGCTTGTTTGGAAATAATAAATAACTATAAACGTGAGTTGCTTTTACTTCCCCGTCAGTTAAATTTCGCTAAATGGTTGTCATCGATTATTAATTAACCAAAGATTGCTTATTACGATACAATATTTCAAAGAGAAATGCTACAAAATTGAAGTGTACATAATATAACAAACTATCTCTAAAGATATACCTAACCACACATCTTGACAATCGTATATTTGCAATAAACTAATACCCATTCACAGCTCAATCATTCATCAACATCTATGAATACCAGATTCGCGAGAACAGAAATGATCACCGCATGGTCAGTATGATACGCGAGCGCCGGGCGTCGATTCTCGTGTGCCGCCGTCGCGGCGCTCAGCGTCGACTGCACCTAGCGTCGAGTCGGCGTCCACATTCAGTCGACGCTCGGCTCTCGACGCTGCTTCACAAACCGACGTCGCTCGCTCGAGAGTGAGCCCCATTTGGCTGAGAACCTCGTAACGACAGACCTAGTCACGCCCTAGGGGCAAACGACCCGGGTTCGCGTCCAGATAGGCTCAAATTTGCGACATGATTGTCAGGTCCAATCGGTAGATTTCGCTCGCTGACTATTTACAACACAGATTTAAGGTATTTTTTTTTGTTTCGGTTTGAAACAATTAGCCGCAGGAATAATCAAAACGCTGTACTAAACCGGTTGACATTTGAGTGTTTTTGTGTGAATCTCATGTTTCTTGATGCGGACAGTCCGAGATAAGAACAGAATATCAAATATAATATTTATTTCGGTGGATGTGTTTTCGCTGAAAGCCGACATGGAGGTTCAGCGCAATTAAAGTGGTTCCTTTTTTTGGAAAACTATCTTTCAGCGCTCACGCTAGACAGCATACTGTAATATCTACAGAACAATTTTCCTTAAATAAACTCAAAGTGTTGCTCTTTTAACGCTGTTTTATTGCCTAACTTAAAATATGCCATAAATTTGAACATAACAAAAACGAGAAGACTGTAATATATCACGAAAGTTTCATCTCAGTGCGGCACTGGAATTTCAGAAGAAACTCGATGTGAAATATAGTTGTACTTATATCCTAAGTGGATAAAAGACACTGTCGTATAATCTCTGCATTTTACAAACTACACAAACTTTCAGTCAACCAAGGAGGCTTGTGTTTTTCCGTGTACGCTAATAACATCATAATCATCATCATCATCACCACCACCACCACCAACACCATATCCAACGAGGTAAGCAAGCGGAATTTAAGACAATTTCCCGCGCACTTCACCTGTTTTAATGTTGCGAATTAAAACAACGACACGTTTTCTTCATCTGGTACTGTTGTTAGCTTTTACAGATTATTACAACCAATTTTAAAAACGATTCGGTTGGCGACATTTAGCAATAAAACTATTTTACATAAGTTTCCAATTAAATGCTTAATTTATGACCGATGTAGTTTAGTTAAATGCAAATGACTTGCAATATCAGAACGACCATTCTGTATAGATATCGTTTAAATTATTGATTTAAAATAACTCGGAGTACAAAATCCGATCAATGTAGCTTTATGGCGATGACACGACGAGGGTGGAGTCGATTCTCTTGTTTCACCGATGCTTCCTTTTTCACCATTTCTTGCAAACCATTTCGTATTCACGTCATGAAGCATTGGCGCCCATCTCGAAGTTATGCTAACGCTCAAAGCGTGAGTTACTCGTGACTAAGGTTATGAATTTGCCCTCTTGATTTCTCCCGTATTCTCACGAATAGTAATGTTCCCTTTCTTGTTCTCTTTCTTGCTTTTTTACATCCTCTGTACACATTTCTTTATCTGCTCGAGTTTCCAACTCAACTCATCTCCGTATTAGCCACGTACCAATTGCATTTCACGATGGGAATCAAAATAAAAAGAATTTCAGCAATAAAATTTGAAGTCACACAAATGAAACATCCTTGCTTACATTCTTTTCAACCTTTATGGTGGACTTTAAAACGCTCTTTTGCAGTCATAGAGTGTGTAATTGTGGTTAGATGCAATCTTAGCTGCATTCAACTTTACCTTCAGCTAAATCAACCCGTTCATGCACTTTTACCCTTGGCAAAAGCCCATAACTATCAAATGACTAGAAACTTAAAACAAGAATCCACATAATTCAGGTACTGGTTCCTTTTTACGTCTACATTACCATATTTCGTAAAAGTTTCTCAATTCAAAAAATATCTCTCGCAGAGCCAAGCAAATTTCATAATCTTTCAACTGTAAAATCTGAGAATATGTTATCAGCTCGACATAATATCTCCACTCACTGCCAATGTGTTTTATTTTGAATCTGGGATTCCAAAAGTGAGTAACACCCCCACGTTTATACTTACCTACGTCGGTTTCCATTCAGAACGAGGGATGGGAAAATTGAATTCCTGTGTCACATACTTGAGTAAAATGTCATCGGGACTTCACGCAGATAATGCCATCTCGAAAATTCTGCCTGCATTTTTTATTCGCAGACACTAGAACAAAACTGCTTTCATGCAACAACTTTCCTACGAACGACATTCGCTGTTTTCCCATGGATGCGGCAGCAAGCCAGCTCAAGCAATTAAGCACTTGGATCGAAGCAACTCACATCCCTAAAGTTCTGCAGCTTTGCAGAACACTTCGCTATTTGTGAGCTTTCGACTATGCTTGGATATTGCCCGACAAAAATTTGATTTCTAGCGTGATCGTGGTCCCCAAAAAAATATACGGCGCCTAAATTTTGCCGGAAAATGATGACAATCCTCAAATTTTCATTATCACCATTGTTGGCTGGCATAAACGTGTACACCGTATGTATCGAATAGCAGGCTTAAAGCAGTGAAACCAGGTACGATTAACATTTTATAATTTGTTATTGCCGTTTTAATGGTGTGTCTAGTTTCAGCCCATACGAGTTTCATTTATTTAGTTATTTTTTACCACGGACATAAAATGTAAATGGTTGTAATCCGCGACAGAATTTTCTTTAATTACGGTTGTATGTTGTAGACTTGGCTTCGTTGCTTTTGGTTTAAAAAAGCAACTAACGTTTTTTTTTTGTATCTAGGTTAAGGCAGAAAAATGTGAATAAAACACATGATGCGTGAAGTTTTATTTTCATTGAAATTTGCATAGGTAATGATGCAACGCTTAGTAGACAGCCATGATACAGACTTGCGTCTTGCAGTGTGTTACACAGCACACGGCGGGCTGCATTATTCAAAATTCAAATAACGCTCGCACGCCGCACGGTATAATTTTCAAAATAGCGCCGATTTCTTATCGTCGCGACTTTTTATGATTACTGGTATACGTCTGAATCCTCGAATGCCACGCGATATCTTCGCGTCTTTCTGCACCCCCACGTTCAAAGTCATGCATTTCATTACGATTCGATGAAAGTGAAGTCAAAAGCTGCCACGACAAGTATTTCATCTCACGCTTTCAATAAGCATTTCATGCGGGTCTCTATAGTAAGAATTCTGCGTAAACGGTTGATTATTCGCCTGTCATTTGAAAACGGAGAAACTATATGTGAACTGTGAATCACATTAAAATAGAGTATTCATGTTTTGAGCTCCGGTTTCACAATATATACACCATACAAACCTTGGCGTGAGCATTTTGCTCTCTGTCTTTCTCTCTCTCTCTCTCTCTCTTTCTCTCTCTCCTTCTCTCTCTTACTCGCTCCCTCTCCCATCCTCTCGTCTTAAAAGCTGGAAATCCACTAGTATGTCCCTCGCACTCAATTGAAATAATTACAACTCTCTGCAAACGTGTCAAAATGTGAGACAGACAGGAGACCAGAATATTACGTCGTGACTATAATGTCGTGTTGACGGAAACGTACAGACAAAAGAGCGGCAAGCATAGACGGACGTCTCCGAAGATGATGTAGACAGTGTTCTCAGCGTGCATGTGTGTGTATGTGTGTGTATGTTTGTGTGTGTGTGTGTGTGTATGTACGTTTGTGTATGTGTGTGTGTGTGTGTATGTGTGTGTGTGTGTGTGTGTGTGTGTGTGTGTGTGTGTGTGTGTGTGTGTGTGTGTGT
>QKMV01000423.1:2341-21380 GCA_003287335.1 Lednia tumana
GGGATGGTAGCATAGAATAAAGCTTCTATGATGGTACAAAATGAAACAAGAGAGGCTTCTTACCAAGTTTGTAAAACTTTTTTTTTGAAGAGTGACTTGTTTTAAAGAAAATTGTAAAGCCACAACAAAGCTCTGATTTCTTTCCGCGCTCCGATTGGTATTGATTACAATATTCGTTGGACGGTTTCTCTTAATTAGGAAAAACCTCAGGAGGGTTGCTGCTTTCATATTGTAATCAGAACCGTGTTTTGAGCCGAGAAGAATACGTGGTGTACGCAATCTTTCCAGCACAACGAGAACATCCCTCACGAGGTGTGTATTCTGGTAACAGGGAATTTCCGCCCGACACTAAATGAAAGCTTTCTTTCCTTAATTCCCTGCACCATTAAAATAGATGTCCGACATTTTTTTTTTTACGAGTAGACAAAGAAACTGTACGTTATTCTGCATCTTCTGACTTCTTCACTTATTTTCATATTATTCGGGTCGTTTTATCGGTTAAAGACGTCCTTCCAAGAGACATTGCAAGTGTCTGGCTGGATTCTATTCAATTAAAACAGTCATGGAGTCACCGAATTAAGAGCTTCAAGCGTGGAATGCGTTAGATTGATTGCAACAGTTTAAGATAGCAGTGCCTTCGAGGGTAGAGGGGGGCGTGGTGGGAAGGGCGGCCGAAAAGAAACCACCTCCCGAGAATGGAAGAACGCCGCTTTTAAATCCGACGGGAAAAAAACGGAACAGCAATATAAAAACACTATTCGTCTTCTCGCGCGAACTTCAAGAACTTAATTTTCCGAGCCATTTAACAAAGTTCCGACCGCCAAACAGCAGCCACCGCCGCCGCCACCACCGCCGCTGAGTAAAATGCTTTAATTTCCTAATTCATTGAAACAGATTTTCCGTCTCCCTTTCTCGTGCTGTGGCGTACTATTATAGTGCACTTTCCTGGGAATATGCCTGTGAGGAAACGCGTCTGTCTTATTTGCTGATTGCAATTTTGCTCAAGAATCTACTTGTACTGCATTTAATTTTAAATCTCTGCAGTGAATTGAATAAAAAGAACGATAAACTCTAGCAAAGTCTGCATATCACTCGAAGCTACAAATTAGTTTCCCAGATCTATTATTTGCAGCTAAGAGAGAGCACTTTTTTGTCTTCTAACGGTTCCAACGGGCATAAAAACGAATCTCAAAATACAAATCGGCCCGCATGTTCTTTAGCACTCGAGAATTTCGAATTCTCTATACACATTGTCTGAGCGCAGAAAGTTTTCTCTTTCCGTTACGCAGCATTTCAATCTCTTTTGGCCAACCGAATTCGGAATAATGAACTGCGAAACTTGCCATGTTTCCTGCGTCGCGCGCGCCATCTGAGATCGGGCGAGTGCGAGCGAGCGAACGACTGTGCTTTCAATGAGGCGGAATTTCGGGATTTCACTTTAGATATTTCACTTTGAAAGTCCCTCCTCGGCACTCGCGAGATGTGATTGATATCGTTAAACTCGGAAACTCACGCCGAGTGCGTCTTATAGGCGGCTGGACCAGCCATTCACTGCAGCCAACGGCGGGATTTGTAACCAACTTTATTAGTTTTTTAGTGGCCTTCACTAAATACTACCTAAAGTTGGCATGTTTCAATTAACTTCCATTGATCTACATGCGAGACATTATACGCATTATTTTCACGGGTATAATATAAAATGTCGTTAAAGAACTCTTTAACGCTTATTGTTAGCGGGGCTTACACTTATTTGGATGAACTAAATAAATAAGCTTACGCGTAAAGCGTGGTTGACTGCTGAAAGATTCGTTTCCTCTTTGCAGTATACATTTAAGTGCACCGTTCTATGGGGCAGTTTGATTGTAAGTGTTGAATCAATGCAATGACGCCGGCACTCGGCTGGTGCAAGAAGGCGCGATGAACCCAGTGCGGCTCACACACCACTTTCGGGCGCGGGGAAATGTGATGGCCATTCCTTGTCGCCCATCAGAGCTTATTGCCCTCCCCCTCCCGGCCCCCGCCCCCCCTCCTCCTACCACCACTCTCGGGGCACTAACCATTCGTTCCCTCGGGACGTAAAACAAGTCCTGCATTTGAATTTTTATTTCTCGCACAAGTTTCGCCGAGGATTGGCGGCTTTCCGCGCGCGGTGGCGATGACGACGACTTCGATGACGACGACGACGACGATGACGACGACGACGACGACGACGACGACGACGGCGACGCTGCCGAACACTCCTCGAGGAGACCTCGCCGCAGACATGACCGAAAACTTTATTCCGAATCACTCGAAATTCAGCAAAACTTACGAGCGCTAGATATATGTATAAGAAACATAACCAAAATCCTATTGAGGTCAGATCTGCAGCGGCGATACACGGAAAATAAAGTTACTTTCGTTAAACGTAATATAATATCGAAACGGACAAGTCGATTCAGCTGTATTCTTTGGATGCTGTGTAAAAGTGGTCACTCCTTGGCGGAACGCGAGTTTGATTTTGTTCCTTGGTTCACTCAAGTAAGCACACTTCGTATGACGTTTTGTGTGTTTTTTTATTATTCAGTTTCGATGATGCTAGTATAAGTATAAAAAGTATTTCACGACAGCCAGTGATTGAAAAGTTTGTCATCCCTGATAAACTCTCTTTTATGTCATAAGCTTATATTCATCATGGGCGTTCATTCCAAGCGATGGTATTATTTCCTGACTTGCAGCCCTTTCACATGACACCTTTCAATGGGAGTGCGCGGGCGGGCGCTCGTTATGCTTGCGATGATGGTCGGCGCTGGAATGAACGCATTGTCCGAACAGAGGGAACATTTATGGCGCTGCTCATATTTCGCCGCAGGGATGAGCGTAATTAGTCGCTGCTTCAAAAGGTTTAGCAACGGTCGAAAACCCCACCAGATCGCAGAAATTGCAACTGCAGCTAGCTGCATTCGCATCAGAAACGGGAATGTTTTCAATGAGACATTTGCGGATTATTCGAGAAATTATTTCCGGCTTTTGCACAGGAATCTGCGATTGCTTCCCTAAGCAGCCAATAGTTTAAGGAAAACATTTGCCTGTGAGGGGAAATTAATATCAAGCATATTAGCGTAGTAGGTTTATTATATCTGACGTTAATTAAATCTATTAGCAACGCAAGGCACGTAAGTATTGCAAATATTAAATACCGAAAGCTAGAAGACTTCGCGGAATCTCAACACTATGGTAAAGTAATGTTTGCAAAGCACGTCTGCCAATTTTGATTGGCGGTGTTCGCCACCACCCTATATCATCGGCGTTGTGCGGAAACTAAGTTATCTTTCTGAAGCGAGTGCATCAGCGCGCCGCATGCTTTAAGCAAGGTGTCTAATACACCCAATAGCAAGCTTGTCGGCCGGGGGAGACTGATTGGCCTATTCAAGCGGCGATTCAAGCTGTTCAAGCGGGAAGCGTACAGTGTTTTATCATGTAGGATGCGCGACCCTTGCGCCCGCTCACGCACTTGGTCGTGGAACGCATGTGAAATTTTGATGAAATGTCTACTCGAATCGGGCACCTCCACAGAAATCACTTTAAGTATTTCTGTGCGCGAAAAGAAAGCTACACGTCTGTACTTCCATCTCGATTTTTCTCGTTCAATGCGGATTGATGCACTCAAGCTTATTTTAGATTCCTGCAGGATGAGGAGTTTTATAAGTGCTACGGGTACCAAACTTGCAAAAAATACTTCGCAAGAGACCTAGTTTAGGTACTTCTCTGTCTAAAGATTTCAAGTTAAGTATCATAGTATACGGTAGCGTCAGCAACAAGCAGAGATGAACACAAATTAGTCTGACCATGGTTCACCCTGATATATTTCATCAACACCAATTTCTCTCGAGGCGATCCTGGCGTACTATTATGATTGGACAAGGCGAGGTGCACGAGAAAACATACACCAGCCAAGTGTTCTGTTCAAATGCTGACTCAACCGCTCGAGATAACCTATGGCGATTGGCGAGAGAGCTGTAGATTAAAGTGTACAGGTCTCTCGCCGGACCCTCTTGAAATCAATTTCCTTTGTCTCTTGTATATTATCCGCAAATAGCAAAAATCACGCCAAATAATAACATTTGTGGGCATGTTCTTGGTCAAAATATTGAGAAAAAGCGCTGGTGAAGGACATAAGTTACAATTTTATCTACGTTTCTCTTTCGCCGACGATATCATAGTATCATAGGTTCTCTTGAACGGTTGGGTGAGCATTTGAATAGAAAACTTGGTTTTAAATTAATTAAGAGACAGAGGTAAGATGGACGCTTATAAATTGTTTATATTCATGTCAAACTCCTAATATCAGCTGCGTTCCAGAAATCTCAGAATCTCAGAATCTCGCCTAATGCAAACCTTCTTACTCCGTAAAAAAGTAAAAAGCATAATATGGTTTACGAAATCTTGGGAAAGTTTCAGCGAATTTCTCACGCTTCCCAACTCAGTTTAGTAATAAGTTTGTCAAGTTTGCATTTTTTTATTTTTTTATTTTTTATATTTGAGAACAAATTTTTTAATTTTCACAATTGAGAATATATAAAAAAATACAGTTGCGTATGGTTGTTAAACGGGGTTGGCTTTGTTGCAATACGATTTTAACCCCAAAAAAAGCCGTGCCTAACCTATTTGGAGCCACAATCGTATACTAACAGGGCAAACACTTTGGAAAATCCACAACCATCAACCTACGGCTCTGAAAACCTACGCTATGCCATAGTTGTACATGTATTTTCACTTCAAGTATAAAATCGTATTGCAATCACATTTCAGAAACTCTACACCCAAATCCCCCAACCAATAACCCGACGCCAACGTGACCTTGGCTACTTCCGCAGGTGGCGTGGATCAAGTCGGACTCGAAGGCCATCCTCGCAATTCACACGCACCTGGTGGCCCACAACCCGCGTCTCTCCGTCACCCACAACGGCCACAACACGTGGAAACTGCACGTGACCAACGTCCAGAAGAACGACTCGGGCACCTACATGTGTCAAATCAACACCGACCCCATGCGAAGCCAGGTAAAGACACACACGTGTGTTTAGCCGTGGTTCACGCGCCGATGTGCGAGCGTATTTCTAGATATTTCGGAATTTTAGGGGTTTTCCGTTTTGTTTTTTAAATAAACATGATAGATTTTGCTCCAAACTATCCAGTTTTTTTCTGGTACATTTGTCAAGGGTAGTTGTCTGTCAGTCAGCGCTAATGGTACATAGGTCACGAAGTACACACTGTGAGCAATTTTCCGACAATGCCGAAGAGCATGGGCTCAGATTCAAGTTGACGTGACCCTTGAGCTGCTATAAAGTTCCATCAATCACGATTGTACAACGCTGATTTTCGGGCGAAACGGAGAGAACAGAACGGAGGCAAAAGCTTTAAGCCCACAGGAAATATCTTCAAGCTGCATGATCGTGTCATTTGCCCCAAGAAGCTACACATAGTGCCATAAGATATTTTACTCCAGGCTAGCAACGGCGCAATTGCTAGCGGCTAGCGGTGGAACTACAGACTAGACTTAACCAGAGATCGGCCATGTTTATCTGCTTCAGCTGCTAAAATGCACCTGTTAGTGCGCCAGCTCCTCTGACATATGTGAGGGTGGACTTGGCCACCAAGCGCGATTTTCTGGACCAGATTAATTGCCACAACGCCGACTATAGACTCTAGGGCTCCAGGGTGTTGAATGGCCCCATGGTTTAACTGTACCTTGACGGCGTGCTCGTAGATGGGCCACCTTGACGTGGTCATTCCCCCGGACATCCTGAACGATGAGTCCGGCGCTGACGGCGGCGTGGCGCCCGAAGGTGGCTCCGTACGCCTGCGCTGTCAGGCGACGGGGATTCCCGAACCACGCGTCATGTGGCGCCGCGAGGACGGCAGGAACATCACCCTGCGCCACGACGGTGGAAGGGAAAAGCTCGAAGGTAAAGCTCCATCTACCAACACCTTGTCCGTTAACGTTTACCGTTAACTTATCAGTATGTACCGGTCCATCTACCACCAACTTTACACTTTAGAGTAGGTATTAAAGAAAGACCGTTACGAGCGTTGGTGTCGAAATCCCACAGCAAGGGTCGACCAAGTCCAGCATTTTTTGGATGGACCCGGGCCTTACATATACTTAATTAGTAAGCTAAAAGTTAAGTACATATTTACCGCAAGACCAGCTACAACAAAACCAATGTAAATGTACAGTTTGACTGGGCCAAACAATAAGTCTACGGTAGTATTTTTTATAACAGAGCGAATCAGGTTCGCTCATCGTTTGCTGACGTTTAAAAATATGGCTGCCACACAAGCAGCTGATCGGACCCACCGCCGATTGTACCAGCTGTTTCTCGCATTCAAAGTATCCATCCGGCTGTGCGTTTTAATCCACCAACCGAATCGAATCAAGTTTTAAAAACAAATTAAAACATGAAACTGAACAATGAAATACCGATGGCAACCACAATCGCTCAGTTGGCACGGCTGAGCTGACATCTGACAGCAGCGGTTTAATTGACTCAATTTGTAAGCTACGAATTTTCGTGAACATATTTTTTTCTTGCGTTGAATTTTCTTGTGTTCTTGCGACTCAGTTGGTTGTTGATGGGCCTAACTGCCATACTGTAAGGATTTTGACCCCCAAGCTTTTTTGAGTTTCGTTTGTTGCGTGATTTAGTGACGCACTCTTGTGCAACTTGGCATATGGCGTTGTTTCCGACACCCTCGATGACGACGACGACGACGACGATGCCAATGCCACAGGCGTCTTTGGCGTTAAGGGAAGGAAAGCTGTGTGGCTCGTGCCAGATGTTGAGGCAGGAGGTGTGGACGGAAAGTTAGAGATGCACGAGTGTAAAAGTGTGAGAACACTTTGATCTTCAATATTCGAGATTCATCAAAGGATTGTTGAAAATATATCAGAGATATTTATTTCGTATTTTTAGTTTTGTCTACGTGCACCAAGCAATATTCTCAGCTAATAGCAGAACTCCATTAAGGAAATACCTCTGCGCAGCTTGGATCGAAAAGCTACGATATCGGAATTACAAAAATCAACTGCCACCGTCACCGACTATTATCAAACCCCGTTCACGTTTCAAACGACAAATTCTTTTGAACATTTTCTATCCAGCCGTTCTCTATCGTGGAGTATATAGCCCTTGATCGAGATTGATGCAGCCTGCAATGACTGTAATTGAATTCCATTTGTAGTGTTTATATCGAGCAGAGAAACAATCTGTTTCGCCATCCAGCCGCATGGTTTTTATAATGGACGCCCAGCGTCGCGACGCAGCGAGTTTATTCGATCAGCCAATTCGGTGAGCCACTTTAATCACAAGGGCCCAGCTTCTAATTAAACCAGGATTATGAAGTATGCCACTCCTACGAACGGGTTAATTTTGACCAAATTTGAATAATTACTGCAACGAAAGATTGGCAGTCGCGTGTATGATTGATTGCTTACCATTAATCAATCACAAGCAGAGAATGTAATTATAAAAAAACATATAATTTAGATGTCTAGATTTTGTTTAAAATATACAATGTAAGTAATCTGTGAAACAGTTCTCGTGGGTATTTTGATCAGTACGATTGGACTGTTTAAACATTGTGCGTAATCAATCAAATTGAAGCTCGAGCAACGCATTTAGATTCAACCAGGACAAATGCCGACGCACCGTTTGTTTTGCCAATGCTCGAAGGGTTGGTAAATGTTTGCATTTTATTTCATTAGCACGATGGGTGCATCATGCTAGATATTCGCCGAATATTGGAAATCGCTCTTTGACATTTTCACTGGTTTTTTTGTTTTTATCTGCCCACCATTTAGAAAATACAAGATTTGGACACGACCACAACATAATGAGATATTGAGGAAGATGCCGTTCTATTTAATATTGTAGGAGAATGTCAAAACTTATTGTGCAGAGCAATATACAGTTTTTAGGAAACAAATGAAAACGTGTCTAGTTTTACATCATCTCCCCACCCTTGTAGAAACCAAGCTAGCAAACGTTGGTTTCTTATCGTGCTTAAAAAGATAAAATCATGTATTCATTGTTATTGCGTTGAAATTGACGATGCATATTTTATGTTTACATATACCAACGAAAGGAACGACTCGAGACCACGCTAGTAGAAAATAGTTTAATTAATTTCATTAAAAAGCTAGACATTCAAATCGCCCATCTATCAAAGGGTCTGAATTCCTTTTCGAGCTCGATAACTTCAGAGTAATAAAATAATTGTTTTCTCACTTTTCTGTACAAAAATCTCATTTCCAAGTCGCATGGGTTCGCGGGCGCGCACGGCTTACTCGAAGTTTATGGCCGCTTTTCAATTTCCTCCATCTTCAGCTGCAAAGCTGCTTGACTTGTTCTCGGAGTGCATTAATATTCAAGAGGTGCTTGCAAACATTGGAAGAAGTGTAGTTAGATAATGTAATGCTAGATGCGCGCGGCATGGTTGACTCTGTCTTAAGCACGCTCGTGTTCGTAAAATCAAGTTCCTTCTTATCACCATCATGACTGATTGAACCAAAGATTTCAAGTAACTTACTTCCGAAGTGTCTATTTTTGCACGTTTTAACGGGTAAACTTACTCGATCGAGTATTGACTCAAAGTGTTTGTAAAATAGAGTTCAGAATGTTGGAAAGACTAACAGAATTAGTTTAATATGTGTACCACATTTTTTCAACGAGTAAAGATAAACACTTTTCTTTTTTTAAAGAAACTCAGACACCGTATCTTTTGAAAAACTACCTATCTGATATTTTCTTTCGCAATTGAACGAGTTTATGTTCATCCTGGTTTCCGTTTGAATGACAAGATTTGCCAAAGGGACGACGCATTGCTAATGAGAACACGGACACACCCAGCTTGATATGCAAAATTTCAACTTTTCAGTTTTGAATAAGTATAACTTTTAAGCTTCCACCCCCTTTCGTTTTATAAGTCTTTCAAAGTAGTTGCAGTGTAGAACACTAGTTCAGAACCCCTCTCTACATAACAGCTGATAGGAGGAAGAGATTAAAACAGATTGCTGGAGGATTTCGAATCTGCATTGGGCTGGCACTGAGAGCGAACGCACCAAGGACCGACGCCAGCGCCGACGCCAACGCCGACGCCAACGCCAACGCCGACGGCGGTGATTCCGGCAGGTGCCCAGATCGACAACGCTCTCATGAATATGCACGAGCCAAGCCACTTACACGTTTTATATAATGGCCCAGGCTAATTTGGGAGCCCTTTTTATGGTGGTGTGGTTATTAAATTACGGACATTATCATTATTCATTAATTAAACATTGCGCGAAAAAATGAGCTCGGCTGTTAGAAGGTTGCGAAGCTCTAACGTCGGAGGATTTTTTGTTAATTTCTCATACAGTAACACTGTCTTCTATTGATTTGACTGTTATCTTTTGTGCAACCAAATCATATTGTCTTCTTACAGACAATCGATATTTCTATTCCCTAATATGCCATTCGTGTAGCAAACAAACTCGGCTTGTGTCGTGGGTTATTTGTTAAAGTGTGTGTGTGTGTGTGTGTGTGAGTGTGCTTTCTCCATTCTTCGTCTTTCCTGACGTGACGTACTATGCCGAATGCCAATAGCAGACGCGCTCTTACGTCGCTCGGTCGACCGGAAGTCACAATCTGTCTTACTTTCTTTCGCTGTCGAATGCTACGAGTTCGAGTCTTTTCATTAAAAAACAAGCTACATAAAGAGACAAGAAGAACCATATCAGTACTGCTGCATCGATAAAATTAGTTTTGATGTCGTATTTTCGGTTCAAGTCAAGTGAAGTGTCACAACATGGAATTAATTTCTGGAAACGATGAATGATGACAAAAAGGAAAAAAATCGTGTCAACAGCGGTCTGTTGCAACAAAATATTCGGCATCCCCAAAATCAACGTCAACTTAGCGTTCACAACACAATCATTCTTCCGTTATCGAAAGAATTCGCCAAAAAATATCACCATGGGTACATCATGACCTGCAAAATGCCGTGTTTAAAATCCACTCCGAAACTAATCCGTAACAATACGCAAAGAAGCAGGTGCATCGATCGTAATTTATTTGCATAACTCTCAAAACGGTGTGTGTGTGTGTGTGTGTTGTTTCGTTGACAGGACACAAAGTGTTTCACGGAGAAACGCTGCTCCTGAGCAGCATCCAGAGATACGACATGGGATCCTACCTATGCATCGCGAGCAACGGCGTGCCGCCCTCTGTCAGCAAGCGATTCGACGTCCAAGTGCACTGTGAGTCCTAGCCATGGCAGCTACCTTGCACATTTCATTAGATAACCACTTCCATTACGGTCTTCAATTCTATTAGTCCATAAGAGTACAGGACCTTACCTCATATCCACTTTTTCTCCAGTTACGCCGGGACTACCGGTTAGCCCGGTACTACGGTGATCAGCATAAAATGGTACATCAGGGCTACTATTTAGTGCATATTAGGTAGCCCCCAAGGCCCCAGGTGCCATGAGAAGGCCTAAATTTGAGAAATTCTTATTACATTTGACTGTAATGTTATATATCATCATTGCAAGAATTCAATTACGCTGTGGTAGACGGCAAAATGTCCGAACGGCCCTTAAGTCCGGGCCGACGGTACGGCCAAGCCGAAAATCGAAGATTATCGCAAAAACCAATATCTGGGCCAGGCATTTCTATCTCGGAAACCCTTCGTTAACTCTGGCAACAGTTCGGTTTTCTATTTTGATTTCAGACTAGCCGGTTATTTCGTGCTTTTGGGCCGGGCTTAGCTTTTCGGAAAACGTTCAGGCTGGGTCGGGCCATGAATTTTCTTATCCTTTGTGGGGGGGGGGGGGAGGCTAGAAAACAATGCGAATAAAAAACAATAGAAAACAATTACTCTTTTTCTAACTAATGCTGGCGTATTTTTACTCTCTCGTAGATATCTAGCGAGGAGTAATAAAATTCCGCAGCACCGGCGCGTAGTCATATACTGGGATGTTCTGGACCCTTCAAAATACTAGACGTCTTCAGACGTCTTAAAAGCTTGTTGGCAACGTCCGTGCCTCCTAATGCAATAATCTCGTGTTCGAATCTCGTTGGGTACTGTTTTTTGTAAGTTAGAACTTCTATTTTTCCGTTTCTGATTCGGCAGCCAGTCGATATAGTTACGGAAGGCAGTTCGCATTCTGGTTCCTTTGTTTGGAGGTTATCCCATCGTGGTCAGAACCCTTTGAGGTCGTGAAAATTCCGGCCTATTATAAAGTGCCCCGCTACCGGTGGCTGAGACCTAAAATTAACCTCTATTCCTAATTTTGAAAGCTTAACAAATATATCAGCAATATTTTTGATCAACATTTTCTGAGCCCATAAACTGCTCGCCTAGACTAATCTACCTATTCGATGTTGTATAGGAGGCACTATGGAACTATGGTAAATAATGATGGGCTCTCATGTGTCCCAACTCGAATGGGGCTAATACAATTTTCACGAACCCTGAGCTTTAAGGGAGATCGTACTTATAATCTTATTACCAACCAGACTGAAGCTTCAAACAGCGCTGAGAGGCCAATTAGTGAGCAATGCAATTGAAATGATACGTGCGCCACCCTCGTTCATTGGTTTTGTATACGTCTGTGATTAGTGTACAGTCATATTACAATTGAATACGTTTGAAGCACAGCGAGGTGAAATTGCTGTAGGCACGAGAGCATTTTGTGTGGTCGAGACATCATGTGGGAAGTGACGGTCATTGTTGTGGTTTCAGTTCATCCTCTGATCAAGGTGTCCAACCAGCTGGTCGCCGCGCCGATCGACAGCGCCGTCGACATCCAGTGCTACATAGAAGCGTCACCGAAAGCCATGAACAGCTGGTTCAAGGACACGGGTGAGCGTCGCTTGGTTGACTTTGAAATTGACATGCCAGATCACGTCTGCTTTTTACTAGAAGATGACAACGGGCTAGGTCGACACAGACAAATTTGCTGTCGCAATGTGCACAGGAACTTTCGAAAAAAGAAGGGTGTTTTGAGAAAGAGTGTAATATGTTAAACCAAATTGTAATCTACAAATAGATACAAGTAATCAAAAAAACAGTTAATTAACTGGGTTAATTTTTGAAAACTCGTGCTGAAATTAGACAGAAGACATGGGTCTTAAAAATGTAATAGGTACAAGTAAGTTAGCCAGTGCCACTTATAATTTATAAACATGGCTGAAAGAAGGCGCTTTCAAATGCAACGCAGAACTCAAAAGTCCAGATTTTTGGGAAATACGTAACATTTTGTTCCCTCTTGAAACACAGACTTTTTCATTAATATTTGTTCTAATTTTGGGACACAAACTTGGTTGGGGTCCACTAATCCCTACAAACGGATATCAGTCAGCTGTCTTAATTCTTAATAACGACCAGAGACAAAAATGTTACCCTGCCCTTGCGTGGATTTTTGACTTGCCTTATACAAATACGATGACGAATAGTCTTGAAAAGTTTTTATGTGCGTCACATCAGCAGATTTGTTTCATTCGTCATTTCAGTTAGCGTGCCTATACAAATCGGTTGTTTACTTTTAAGGAGTTTCATCATTATCGTGCATAGAAAAGTTCCGGTCAAAAGTAAAAAGAATTCCAAAATGACCCGCAAAGGTACTAAATTCGAATATACAACTGCGAAAAAGAAACTGTCGGATACGCAATTTTTAGGATAAAAAATAAAGTTTGCTAAACCCTGTATAACGCCGGACTGAGGTTGTAAACTGCTAGGCGAAACCAAATCCTTACATGCTGCACGGTTTCCCCTCGAGACGTCGAAGCTTTAGTACTTTCTACCGGCAAGCAGTGCTGCAATGGGTTCGATCCCCGTTGGTCACAGAAATCCCAGCGAAATCTCCTGAGACTTAAATGTGTAGCAACTGATTTCACTGGCTGCGACCCCCGGCCATACGTGGGTCAGCTAAGCCTCTTGACCAGACCCGTCAAAGGTGGCAAATTATGTTGCTTACACGTAGAAAGACTGGGAAATTATCGCCAATTCGCTTACAGATTTCGGTTAGCGCTCTAGACTGTCTTAAATCAATGGAGACACACTAACCCTACACTTCGTATGGTATAAAACTATTTCCTCTCTGTAAGATAGTTTGTGTATACCGTTGCGATTAGTGGCTGGTCAGTTAATATCAATTACCTAGACCAGCATCATTAAATACGTGGCACCGCATAAGCTCCCTGCTCTAAGGGATGAGCGTAAGTCATACTGTGATTAGGATACCTACGCATAGTACGGCAAAGCAGAAAGTTTACAACTCGCGTGCCAGAGATACAATCTGGGTAGCCTAATCTATAATCTCGGTCGGTTTTTGTCTCTCTAGGACATCGAACGAAGCATCTGTTCCAAGAAACGACCAAGTCGTACCTGAATGGCCGACACTTCTTACATGCGAAGTTGGGAGTATCGCATAATAAATAACGCGACCCCCCCCCCTCCCCCCTCCCCCCCCCCCCCTTCCCCCTCCCCCCCCCCCCCTTTCGGTCGTACAGGGCCAGCAAGTTTCCATACAAACAGCAGCTGGCGTTGGCCGTCCGTCCTCGGACATTATGAGAGGAAGAAATTGCAGCCAGGGTCGCGGCAAGAAACTTGGAAAAGCGAGAGTTGTGCGATATGGGACTCTCACTATATCCAAAGACTTGGATAACAACGGCTATGCCCGTGTCTGGATGCATTATTATTGATGTTATTACACAAACTGTATTCATTTTTGCAAAGTTCACCCCTCAAAACCGTACGTTAACTTTAGAAATTTTCACAATTGTTTGCCTCATTTAGCGAGATTACCTCACACTGAAAGGGGCAATAGATTTTCCGATACGAAGAGAGCTCAGTGCTGCGCCCTTGCGGCAGTCGAACGATGAACGGGGGCTTACATAATTCAACAAGACAAGGGCGGAGGGTTGCCTTCGCATTCCGGCGAGATAAGTTTCTGATGTGATTTGATGGAGCGACATGAGTTTGCTTTAATTCGAGCTGGTTTCCCCTAAATCTTCTCCCCTATTGTGTCTTCCGTCATTCCGGAAGACAGAGCTAATGATCTTTTGTCTATCATCCTGCAGTTGATGTTTTCTTGCTTTGTGGGTCGTGCATGCTGTACTTTATAGATGAACTGCACTTGCTGAGATAATGATATTAAGCTATGCAAATTTCTGCCGTAAACTTGATTAACCGAAGAATTTAAATGCAAACAGCTATGAACGTTAGCTTGTTACGGATGTGGTACTTTTTGATTCAATATTTCTTATTTCCAAGCTACTCAAACTGGTTTTAGGTCACAATAGCAATGCACCAAAACAGGTTGAAGTTGGATAGATTACACCAAGTTCAACAAACGAGCAGACAAAATGTCACGCAAATCTTTTTGTGCGGCAAATTTCATTTTCAGTTGCAATGTTTTCATGCGACAAATTGATATTAATCGTGTTCGTCCGAACAAATTCCCGGCCCCGTGCATATTTCTCTCGGGCTGAAGCATCGTCGTTTGTTTTCCAGGGGAGAAACTTCTGGAGAGTGACAAATACATAATGGAGGAAGAGCCCATTAACGAGTACGCTTTGTGGCTGAGCCTGACCATCAAGCGGCTGGAGAAACGCGACTTCGGCACTTACGTGTGCGCGTCGGTGAACGCGCTCGGAAAAGTTGAGGGCAGCGTACGATTGCAGGGTGAGTTTCCCACAGGCCCCCTCGGCCACCTTAAAGGCGACGCGGGAAAACAGGGCGGGGAAATCAATCGGAGAAATGGAAAACCGGGTCAAAAAAACAGAAAAAACGTTTACTATTTTCCCTTAGCATCTCTCGAATTTGGGTTGGCATAATCACACTTTTTGAAGGCTGATGCTACTGCTAACTGGAGTTCATGCACAAAATAGTTTGTTAAAAGATGGTCGTATTTCTTATGAATGAACAAGATGAAAAACTATTTCAATGTTGACCTGGTGACTTATTAGATAAAAAAAAAACGTCGGTTTAAACCATACCTACACTGAGTCATAATCTGTCCTAGAAGTACACAGGTTTATGTTAGCGAAATTGCAAAAAAAAATGTATCAGAACAACCAGTTATTAGGATTCAACTTGTATTTGCCAGAAAGTTAAGATAATTAGTATCAACTAAAAGCGTAAACTCAAAAAAACTATTTCACAAACTGGGTAAGAAGTGCTAAACAGTGAACTCAACGTTTCTCAACGTTTCGCGAGCTATCCCGTCCACTTCTTCAGGGGCTCCTCAAAAGGTTAACTGCGGAAAGCGTAACAGCGTAAAAGTTCAATTGTTTGCAGAGCTTCACCTGGCGAAGACGACAATCAACCCAGCGCCCGAAAGACCGGAAGTGAAGCCACGCAAGAAGCCGCCGAACAAGGAGCACAAGAACAGCAAGCACCGGCGGCCAAAGGTCGGCGACCCCCCCTCGGACGAGGAAGACAAGGAGGACAAGGCTTACGACGTGGTCACCACGGTGTCTTGGCTGGTCGAGCCGAGGACCACGTTGACGATGACGCCTAGTCGACCCCCCTCGTACTGGGTGCCGCATCGCAACGACGTCGCACTCAACGGGGCATGTCACAGTCTTCCAGCTGCTATCGGCTTAGTGGTGTACATTGTGCTCGCGTTGCTTTAACTTGAGTTAGGGTGGTCGCGGCGCGCGGGGTTACAACGTGGGTGTAGGTGAAGTGAGGAGTGATCAGCTTATGGGTGGGACAGGGATAGAGATTTAACTCTGGGGATCTGGAAGTTTGATTCTACACAAAAATCTATTTAGTATGTGCATCGGTTATTTTATTTTCGAGTCTGTCATTTTATTTTGCAAGTAATTTTTTATAGGCCTAATGATATAAATATCCCCATGTGTTGAACCTCTGGCGTTGTCCCACCAATCAAAGACTTTCGAAATGAAGAAGCCTCTTGTAAATAGGCACATATGACGATACAATAAAATATTATAACAATAAATAATTCATATCGATTTTTTCATACCGGTTAGATTGAGAATGTCACGTGTTTATATAGAAAATCAAAATAAGCGAGTGAAACAATATTTTATCCGTGTGGAATATGGTGTGTGTAATGAGACATTCCAATTGAAAGTAGCTGAATCTTTTCAATGGTGACAGGCCTGCATCATGGGCCACATTGCAGTCTTCGTCACAGAAATATGATCGAATCGTTCTTGTTGTTGTCTATCAAAAATGTTATCTGTTACCCACGCATATTTGAGACTAGATTGTTTAAAAAGGAGCCGATTCTATCCAGTAACCAGGCAAATTAAGAGGCAATGGTAACATGTCGAAACCCTTGTAAAACTGTTAAAAATAAATGGCCATTCGAGGGGAGAAAATCGCCGAAATCAATTTAAAAAATCTGAGATGCAAATTCTCCGTGAAACAAATAATGAAGATGAACTGAACGAATCCAAATTATCAACAGTCTGTTAAGATGTAGACTATTGCGCAATTCATTTTGCAATGGAAGAAGTAGAAATCAATTGAAGAAATGTTTGGGCTGGGCATGCAATTTCATTTTGTTACGGTGATTTGCGATGGAAAATGTTATTTTGTTGATTAATGACTATGAGCGGAAATGGGTTGTAATCAAAAGCATGCAAAACTTGATTTGTGAACGAGAATTAAAACAAAAGAATTTTAATGATCCAGTTATGAATTCGACTCCTCAAAATGTTGTTGTGATCTCACACTTGCTAATTGGCAATTTCGATTGCAATGTGATTGTAATTAAGAAAGCTTAATTATTAACGTTGACCTAAACCATATCTGTGTAAGGTATCATAGTGTATAGCGAGGAAAAATCTGTACATTTCTGTTCTTCTCTCATCTAACCTCATTGTACCTACCTATATTAACCTTAATCCTCATGAACCAATCTCTAGATCTTATTCATTCCATTTTTTAAATTTCGAGAACTTCCATTCGTGAAAAAAAAACACCTTCCATGAAATCGTGTATAGAGATGAAAATGGCTATTTATATCATAGATTTATCAAATATGAATACTGATGACAATACAATGAAATAATTTTGAAAAATTGATTTCAGGGTTACACCAAAAGAAACCTTCCTGATTTGTTATACGTTACTTGTACATAAATTGGGTGGAAAATGTTGTACAATAAACTAGCTGATAATTAAATTAAGCCAAACTCAATGTATTCAATTAAAATGCACGTTACGTTGTGGGATAATTGTAGCTGTTTGGAGACTTCACGCGCTAAACCTGGTTACTGGTAATAAAACTGGTGGATTATATTACTTTACCCTGTATGTCTATGTGTCCATGTACCAACTGGCTAACTACGTCACGCACTGACGACCTGTCCTTAGGCTGAACGACCGGTGACACTTTTGACAGCTCATTAAAACTAATTCTGTTACACAGGTTACAAAAATTCAGCCCCTTGATTGAAACGTCATCCTATATAAATTGTTTCGCCTTGACATTTAATGTTTGCCAACGCAAAGATGCAGAGGAATAATATTTAGTATCAAGATAAACTTTATACGCCAAAATAATAGCATGTGTCTCCACTGGTATGGGAAATTCTGGACGATAGCATATTGATATGCATGAACACTCAAGGAATCATACATCGACCGTTAAAACTTAAAAGAGATAGCTAGGTTTTTACTTTTTTGAGACTCATATCTCCTGACTAATTTCAGCACTATAGTTTTTAAAAAAAATGTTAATAACTGGGTTAAAATGCTGAAAACTTAACTGAAACTAAACTGCCAGTTTAGTTTGGCAGTTTAGTTTCAGTTAAGTTTTCAGCATTTTATCCCAGTTATTAACAGTTTAAAAAAAAAAAAAGAGATAGCTAGGTTGGCTCTATTAAAACTCGTTTAAACCAGGTATTTGTATCTCCCTCCCAACGACCGATTTATATTTCCTAGTCTAAGTCGCATAAGCTTGTCAGAAACCCTAACCAAGGGTGACGAAGTAAAAGACACCGTGTATGTTGTAGGAAGTGCATTGCCAAGAGGCGATGCGATAAGAAATTCATGCCCTCTTGAGGTGAGCACCACTTGACTTTGGTCTGCCACTTGGGACAGCTCCCAGGCTGCTTTCTGCCACAGGTGGCCGCTACTGAATGGTAATGCAAAAGAATTATTCATACCTCTTGGGAACTTGGTATGATGATAAAGTTCGACACCAAAAACCATATGCAACGCTCTCTGCGGAGATATTTAGAACCTGAACGCGACGCCGGCGTCGGACTTTAGTTTGCCTTGCACTCGATAGGTGGTGCGCGTAACAGTGGACATGAAGCGCACTAAGGCGGGTGTATTTTCAAATCTTATAAGTGCACATTGGTGCCTGAGAATATATTAAGCCATGCCGTGGTCATTTATTGATATGATATTCTATAAAGATGCGGACCAAAGAAAGGGAGGTGTGTACTAGTAAATTTTTGAGCATATCTTAAGAAGTTCGCCTACACCGGGACTTAAACGCTCAGCGCGACCTCTCTACCAAAAGTGAACATTTACAGGTGGAGAGTTTAGGTTGCTCGAAAATTGATGTCATCTATCACAAGGGATCATGTGTGACTGCCAAGAGTTTTATGTGCAAGTTTTTGACTAACTTGATGCAGCTCTTGAAATTCGCGCTCTAAATGCTTCTGAGTTTTCCAAGCTAGTAGTACGATATTTTCCCGCTTGTGTGTCAAAGCGTGTAGTTTCGTTTTTCGTCGACAGAATACACCTCTAGCATGACAAAGTTGTATTTTCCAGAAATTCATAGTATGCGAAAATTTTAAAAAGTGTATCTACCCAGTTTCCAATGTTCGAGTATGCCAAATGCTTTGAACACTACACAGCATTTTACGCTAAATCAATAAACAACTCAACCAGCACTGTCGATAGCGTGTAAATATTGACAGAAGTACCTAATTAGTATCAATCAATCTGTTGTAATTAACAACCGCCACGATTGACAGATTTATGGCGATAGCATAGAATTACCTAAAATCATCATGTCA